>JAQZBX010044615.1:0-21303 GCA_029593785.1 Cabassous unicinctus
TGATTTTTTACTTCTTCCCAATCATGCTCACTATTACTATAATGCATAGGAGTAACAAAAAAAAGAACTTTCATTCCAATCACATTTAAGAGTTCTAAACAAGTTTAAATTACAGATTTAATTACCCAAATGTATAATAACTGTTTCAAGATCATTCATATGATTATTCAGTTCCATATCAATGTGAGACTGACTATGCCACATCTCACTTGTATTTTTATGCCAGTCCTTAATATATTGTTGAGTCTGGACTTCTTGATGCAGGGCTGTGCCAGTGATGGATGCTGCGGTTATGATGCCAATCAGTCCCAAAATTCCTGCTATTAAAAGTCCAATCAGTCTTTTAGTTCTTTTTAAATAATGGTCGAGGGAGTGCCACAGCAACTGCAATTCTGGAAACTTTTGCCAATGTCAGGTCATCCGAACTGGTAACCATAGTCCTTTTCTTCTTCTTGGTATAAAAAGAGTTTGATTTTCCTGCAATTATGAATTCTTAACATGTAAATAAAGAGCAGTTGGAGCAGCTAACGTTCCTTTCATCAAAAGTTATTTTTCCAATGATAAAAACTATAGGATCTTATACACATACCGTAAGAAATTGAGTTGATTTTCTTTTTAAACTGGTAATGCAAGTTTTATTGCTTTGCCAGTCAAAAATTGGGCCAGTTCCCAAAAATAATTTCCACAAATAATTTTTAGTTTTGTTAAGTTTAGTGTCCCATGGTTGTGGGATAAATCTTCCTTGATTTATCCAATTTATTGAGCTCTTAGAAAAAGCCGTATTACCAAATTCTAGAAATAAGGATTACTGTCAATCATGGTTATGGTTGAATTGTTAATGAACCAAGATATGGTTGTGTTTTTAACAGGCTTTGGCATTCCTATAAGGACCAAATCCTTTACAATTCCATAGGAATCATTAAACAACACAACCTCTGTAAAACCATCACATACATGCCATTTGTCACTTAGTAATCTGTTTTGAGAGGGACATGTAAGATTTACCATATTTTCTGATTTATATGGCAAAGAAGGGAAAATGGGAATTTAAATTCGAGTTTGATTTTTCTCTGTTAAAACTACACTGCGGTTTTGAGGTTGCATATGTAGAACCATGTCCAATACAAAGAGGGCGGTCTATAAAAGGTAAAGTTAAATTTTCTATAAATTTCCCTTCTTCTTTTGGCTTTAAGGGTAGCTGTAAGTCTATAAGTCCCAGAAAATTGTGAGATTGATTAAGATAAATTGGGTAAGACTAATAGACCCAGGTTAACAGCTCTAAAAGAGGTGGGTTGGAAATGTATGCCCAATAAGTGTAATTATGATATGGTATCTTACCTTGACCTAATACTTTACCTATAATTAACCCAATGTGAAACCACTATGTTCATAGTTTAAGTTTTGGCAGCATCTTCAGTTCTAGGCTTGATTCTTCTGGAGGGAATCCCCTGCTTTTCTCCTGTTTCTGTAATAAGAGCAAAACCTTGGCCCCAAATTTTTACCTCTCCTTTTTCCCATTTATTGGTTGTTTCATTTTTCTAATATATCAGTTGTCTGCACATTTCATTTTCATTCTTTTTATTAACCTGCCATTGTCTTTATGCTGCTGTGGTATTAGAAATTTGTTGTCTGTTAAGAAAATTTAAGGTAAGCAATGCTTTAGATAGTTTGTCTTTGGCAGATTCTCCTCCATCTACCCCTTTTTGTTTTTGAAATATTAATTTTATTAAGTAATTTCTTTTTTCTACTATTGCTTATCCTTGGAGGTTACATGGAATCCCTGTAACATTTTTAATGTTCCAGTCACTGCAAAATTTTTTGAAAGATTGACTAAGATAGGCAGGCCATTATCAGTTTTTAGCTGTGCCGGCAGGCCCATTACAGCAAAACAATGTAATAACTGAGAACGTACATGTGAGGCCTTTTCACCAGCGTGAGCAGTTGCCCAAGTAAAATTAGAAAATGTGTCCACTGTCACATGTACATATTGAAGGTGGCCAAAGAGGGCACATGTGTAACATCCATTTGCCAAATTTCATTAGGATGTTCTCCATGGGGATTTACTCCTGGAGAGAAAGTGGGGGCATTTATGGGCCCACAAGTAGGACATTGTCTAACAATCTTTTTACTTTCTTTTATTGTTAAGTGGGGATATTTATGATGTAAGCCAGAAGCATTAGTATGTGTAAGTTTATGATAATCAGCAGCAGTTTCAGTATGAGCAATAAGCTTATCTACCAAATCATTTTGTGAAGCTATAGGGCCAGGAAGTTGAGAATGGGAACAAATATGAGTAATATAAATTGGATTAGATTGTTCATGAAGTCTTTTATAATTGTATGAAAAGAACTTCTAATTCAGAAATTGGAGTTTTTTGAGCTGTTTCTATATGACAAACAGCGTGACAGACATAAGCAGAATCAGACACAATATTTAAAGGCTCAGAAACATCAGTTAGCAATTGAACAACAGCCATTAGTTCCACCTTTTGGGCAGATGAATAAGGTGCTTTCCAAGATTTTGTAGTTGGGCCTAAATAGCCTGTATTTCCATTACTGCTGTTGTCAGTGTAGAAGTGCAGCAGAGAGTGGTTGTTGTTTGACAACCTTAGGAAGAATCCATGAAGTACATTTTAAAAACTGTAAAAATTTTGAATTTGGGAAATGATTATCAATTATTCCAATAAAATCTGCTAAGGCCACTTGCCAAGAGTCACTGAACTGCCAGAGCTGAGAAAGCTCCTGCTTTGCAAGGTCCAATATGATTTTATCAGGATCTCTAGCCATAAACTGTCTCAAGCAAATACGGCTTTTTTATATTATTGCTGTAATTTTTTTCAGGATAAGTATGAAGTTTTTTCTATTTTTGTTTGGTAAGAATATCCATTCTATTATGCTGTCCTCCTGCCAAAGTATCCCAGTAGGGGAATGGCAAGATGGAAATATTAAAAATGAAACTGGAAGATTCATATTTATCCTTGTTAGTTGGCTATTTTGTACTCTTTTTTCCAACCATTTTAACTCCTTTTTTGCTTCTGGGCCCAAAATGTGAGGGCTATTTAAGTCAGAGTCTCCTGTTAGAGTATTGAAAATATTAGTTAAAGCATAAGTTGGAATTCCTAAAGTAGGCCGTATGCAATTAATATCACCCAGTAATTTTTGAAAATCATGTAAAGTACGTAAATGATCAGTTCAAAACTGGACCTTTTGCAGAACTATATTTCCATTAATAGTGTGGCTCAAATATTGAAAAGGAGCCTGTTTTTTTAATTTTTTCTTCTGCTATTTGTAACCCATGTTGAGGAAGAATTTCTTTAGCCAGCTGAAATAGTTGTTTCAGCTCAGAAGTTTGCTCGGTGGCAAAAAGAATATCATCCATATAATGAATAATCATAGCGTTGGGAAATTGTTTTCGTAAAATTTATTATGGAATGTGAACAAAGTATTGACATAATGTAGGACTGTTCATCATTCCCTGAGGTAGAACTTTCCAATGATATCATTCAGCAGGAGCTGAGTGATTAATAGAAGGAATAGTAAATGCAAATTTTTCTCTATCATTTGGATTGAGAGGAATAGTAAAGAAACAATATTTCAGAACAATAATAACAATATGCCAATTTTGTGGAATTATAGTTGGGATGGCAAACCAGGCTGTAAAGGTCCCATAGGTTGAATAGCTTTGTTAATTTCATGTAAATCAGTCAACATGCACCATTTACCAGATTTCTTTTTAATTACAAAAATTGAAGAATTCTATGGACTAGTAGAGGGTTCAATATACCCTGCCATTAACTGCTCATGGACTAATCCTTTTAGGGCTTCTAACTTTTTTTTGGTCAGGGGCCACTGTTCAACCCAGATAGATTTGGTTGTTAGCCATTTTAAAGGTAATGTGAAGCCCTTTGCAACAGTAGCCCCTACTCTAAATTTGAATATCCTAGGCCATGGAAGTCTCCAGTAAGTTGTGTCTCAGGTTGGGAAGAGGGAGCATATTGCATATGAGTAATAAGATGTTTAGCTGTATCAGAAACATGAGGAATATTCAAATAAGCCCCCCATTGGTATAATAAGTCTCTTCCCCAAATATTAAGTCCTACATCTGCAACATAAGGTTGCAGAGCAGCCTCTTGTCCCTTCGGACCTTCTGCCTTAAATATCTGAGTACTTTGATAAGCATCTGTCATTGTGCCAATGCCAGTGAAAACTGTAGGTACCTTTTGTAAAGTCCACGTTTGTGGCCAATATCATTTAGCAATTACAGAGACATCAGCCCTGGTATCCACTAATCCTAAAACTATCTTTCCATTTATTTTTATGGTAATTTCAGGCCTTTCATCTCTAACTGCTGTTTGCCAATAAACTTTATGCCCTGTGGAACCAAATCTTCCTGTACATTTTATAGGCCAAGATTGAGGTTTATGATACAGTAATAAAAGAAATTAAGCTATATGATCTCCCAATTCAATTTGATAGGGAATTAAAGTTTGTATTAATACACAAATTTCTCCATCAAAGTCGGTGTCAATGATCCTGGTTTGCACTAAAACACCTTTGGTTGTAAGACTGTTACGACCAATAATGAAACCAACATTATTTTTCGGGATAGGCCCTTTAATTCCTCTCATTTTTTGTATAACCAGTGCAGGAGTAGTAAGCTTAGTTTCAGCTGAGGGAACATCTACAGCTGCACTGCCTTTGGTAGCTGCTTTTAGCTCTGTTACATGCCAGAGTGAGCTGCTCCATTGCTGACCGGGTAGATTTGAGCTAGGCTGTTCATGAATTCTTTCATATATATTTTCATTAAAATCAACATCAGTTCATTCTGCTATCAGTCCAGTGATAGCAGTATCCCGTTTATTATCTTCATTTTCATCTGATTGTAATGGTTGAAGAGCAACAGAATTAAGGCAATACAAAGACCATACGTGTATGGGAATTATCTCTCCCTTTTGATAAGCCCTTTTTAAAGCTTTCATGACTAACTTCCATTGTTTCAGATTTAAAATATTCCACCCTTGTGGCGAAAACCAATAACAATGTCTTTGCACAAGAGAAAAAAGTTCCTCAAAAGCTGAGGATTTAATAGTTATACTGGTACTTTTTAATAAAATTTTTAACACTCTACAATGCTCTTCAATATTCGACTGCTGATTCCCCATTTCTCTGATGATCCCAAGTATGTAATTTACCTTTTTCTGAAAACCACTCTTCAGGAGCTCCTTGGTCCACTGCGCACTGACCAAAAGAAAAGTTTCGCTTTCAGGTCCCTGTTCGGGCACCAAGTATTGATGTTCAGGAACTAGGTGCATGAAAATGTTGCCAGGGATGAGAAAGAAACAAGAAATAGCCAGGGACAGGGGACCCTCCATCCAAGGAGAGGAGAGTGCCGCTGCATAAAACATCATGGCCTTTATTTAGATTTAGAAAAAAGAAAATACAGGTGCGCATGTGCAAAGTTAATAGATATGTGATGGGTTACACGTTACTGAAGTCAGCAAATCTTTAGGGTTAATGGTTCAGTTCTCCTTACATTCCTGCATGTAACAGACCTTGTTAATCATTATCTGACATATACCAGATACACTCCTTGAAGCACAGAATGCTTCTCCACCAGGCTCGTACCAGATCTTATCTTAGTGTCTTGAGACTAGCGACACCTGTCCCATACATACCAAAGTGGCCTGCTTTCTGTCAAGAGTCATGGCCTTTAATTGAACTCCTTCAATTCTATTTCTGGTACTTTTATAGAAAAGCAAAATTTGGTAAGTTTAAAGGTCTTTCTGAAAGAGAATTCCAAATGAATACTCTGCATATTACATTAGAAAACTAAATTATAATGTTGCTTCAACATATCATCCATGAAGAGTCTGGAGTTTAAGAGTGGAAGAGATCTTAAGTAGGACATAATTTGATAGATTCAAAAATAACATATAGATTCATAAATAAACTTATACAGTGTCCTATGGGCAAGATTTGAGAAGGGGGATTGTATGCATCTTCAACTTCAACACAGTCTTCAAGTTTGACTTGAAAGTATAAATATATATATAAAAAAAAAACATGAGGGGATTTTTATATTTACACTTTTCTTTGAGTCAAAGCTGAAGACCAGTGGTTTCAGCTCAATTCCTTCCTTCCTCATGCCAACTGCAGACACTGATAATTTCTATAACTCACATACAGAAAATGTGGGTTGTGAAAAATTCTCCATATTAGGCTTGAGTTTTCATATAACAGACAATTTACCCACTTGCAATTTTTCAAGAATTTCATTTTCTTCCAGATATGTGTTAATACAGTGCTAATCAATGTAAATATCAATCTCCAATCCACACTTAATCATTCCATAACTGACTTATATTACTTCAAATTCCAGAATCACACAATTAACCATTTGTGAGAGAGGTCTCTACACTGTTTATTTCATATATTCTATTTTTAACTCTGCAAATAAATTTTACATCATTTAAAAGAGGAATCTGACTTTGTATGTCCTCCATACTACACAAAATGTCTAGTTAAGAATAAAAATAAAATATAGGGTCAATTCGATAGTGCTTGACAGATTCATTTTGGAAGATAACAAGTGTTTCCCATACACATTTAAATCAGGAAAGCTCTACAAATAGTTCATTACAAGAAGAGCAAAACAACCTGCACTAAAATATGAGGAAAACTGCTCCATAAATTCATTTTACTCAATTTTGCTCTAAATAATGATCATTTATCTTAGTTTACTAAGGATGTTGTAAGAAAGTACCACAAACTACATGACTTAAAACAGCAGAAATTTACTGTTTCACTGTCCTGAATGGTAGAAGTCTGAAGTCAAGTTTCCAGCAGGTCTGTGATTAATCTCAGACCCATATGGGGAGAATCCTGTCTTGCACTTATTGGCCATCATATCTTATTTGGAGAAATGTCTCTTCAAATCTTTAAACAATTTATTTTTAAATTTGGTTATTTGTCTGCATTCTTACTTTGTAGATCTTTTTCTTATAATCTGGCTATAAAACCCTTATCAGATATATTTCTGCCAAATATTTCTTCCATTTTGCTTTTTGTCTTTCTCCTATCATAATAATGTACTTTAATGCACAAATTTTAATTTTATTAATTCCATTTTATCCATATTTTTCTTTTGATTGCACCTACTTTTATTATAAAGTACAGGAATCCATTCCCTAACACAAGATCCAATTGAGATCTCAACATTCTACTAACTGTCTTATAGCTTTAGCTCTTTCTTGTAGTTCATTTATGCATTTTGAATGATAAATGATTATAAATGATTACGAGGAATCATATTCCTAGAATAAAATGTCAGGACTTCCTGGAAGATGGTGTTGATGTAGGTAAGCAGAGCTCATCTCTCACAAAAACAATGGAAAAGGATAAAAATCTATCCAAGGGAGCTACTTTGGGGATCTGCAGCCCAGGAGAGTGCTGTGCATAATCCAAGAGAGAGAGGGACAGAGAAACAAAGAGGACAAATGAAAACCATGAGCTACTCACCCCTGCGGCAGGGAAAGGGACATATATTCCACCCTCAGGGCAAATAACCTTAATAAATCCTTTGGCTCACTGCAGCCAACTGAAGGGAGAGGAACTTCTCCCACCTGGAAGAAGAAGGGTCTGGGAGAGAGCAAAGAGAGGCTTCTCCTCAGTGAGTATGGCCACCTGATATTGCTTTGAATATCAAATAGATCCCAGTCAGCCCTGAAGTGGCCCCAGGGAGAGGGAAGGGGGATTTGATGAGACAGACTGTAACATACAACCACTCTCAGAAAGAAAGGAACTAAGTCAGTGAGGAGGAAGGCATAAATAGGCACATAACCAGCCTGGGAGAGAAGGAAGCCAGCAGAGATAGCCAGCAAACTGTTAGAAGCCCATCATGCCTGAGGAAAAGAGGGCAGGAAGATCCAGATAAGCTTTCAGAAGTCTGCTTAACCTGTGGAGTGGGTGTTGCTCAGTGTAGGAAAGCCTGTCTCACATATAAGAGTTTCAGGTTGGATTTCAGGTACCCACTAAGAGAAGGGATACAGAGAGTGATCCACTAGAATCTCAGACACCCGTCAGGCACCGTATGACAGGGGAATTATAAACTGAGATTTTGTTTTTAAATTGTTCAACTTATATATTGAGTTTTTTTTTGTTGTTTTAGGCTTTTCTATCTGTTATTTTCTACTACTTATTGTTTCTTATTCTTTATTTTATTTGCTTCAACTGGTTACCTTACCTGTGTAGGGCAAGCTGAAGGGTAATTGATTGAACACCACCTGCAGCCTGAGAGGGTTCTTAGGGACCTAAGAGGGAAGCCTGTTTTTTGGGGTATTTTTTTGTTTGTTTGTTTCCTGTTTGAAGTATTTTCTCTTTCTTTGTTTCCTTTTGTGTTTTCCTTATATTTTCTCATTTCTTTATTTCCTTTCTTTGATTTTTTACTTTAACATTGCTTTACATCCATTCCATCATTTTTTTCTATTTTTATCTTGTTTCGCTTTTTAAATATACTTTTAAAATTTTTAAAAGTTATTAGATTACATAAATGTTACATTAAAAATATAAGGGATTCCCATATGTCCCACTCCATGCCCCTCCAATACATTCCAACATCAACAACATCCTTCATTAATGTGGTGTATTTGTCACAATTGATGAACACTCATTGGAGCATTGCCACTAAGTGTGGATTATAGATTACATTATAGTTTAAACTCTCTCCTGCACAACTTTGTAAGTTATGACAAAGTATATAATGGCTTGTATCTTTCATTGCAACATCATTCAAGACAATTCTGATGTCCCCAAAATGTCCCCATATTACACCTATTTTCCTTCTCCCTCTTCTCGGAACCTCAATTGGCCACGGCATCCACATCAATGGTAAAAGTTCTTCCATTACTAGAACAATAATAAGTATGTAGAAGAATAGCAGTAAGCCTACTGTAGTCCATAATTCAGTCCCCAATCCTGAGGGTACTGGTATGGTGATGCCCACTCTACCTCTAATTGAGAGAGGGCTTAGATCCCATGGGGCAGATGGATGAGACTATCCTGCTTGCAGTTGTAGATTCTCTTTATTCCTTGGGATAGACATTGTTCCTGACCATCTCCTTGTTAGTTGTCCTCAGTGAGTCCAAAGACCTGGAAAGTAGGTGTTTCAACTCTGTTGAGATTCAGGGCCCAACTGGCACACACAAAGCCCAGAGATTTATGTCCCTTGGACAAAAATCTATCAACTCTAATACAGAGTATAGGTTCAAATAGAAGGTGCAGAAGAATCATGTGTAGGGAAACCCCACCTGAGTCCTACTCTGTCACATTGGGGAGCATAAATTCCAAAGTAGGGCCTACTGGCAGGGTGCCAAACTCTTGAGCTGTAGTGCTTGAATGTCTCCAGAGCCCTCAGAAGCACTGCTATTTGAGGCAATATTTACTGTGGCAGTCCATGAGATCCTGCTGATACATGCATAAACATAACCTCTGAAATGACCTCTCAACTCACTTTGAAGCCTCTTAGCCATATAAACGCATTTGTCTTTACCTTTTCCCCATTTTGGTCAAGGTCTTTTTTTCAGTTGCATTGCTAGTTGGTACTTAGTAGTAATTCCCTGGTGCCAGAAAGACTCAATGCCAGGAATCATGTCCCATGCCATGGGGAAAGTACTGTAGCTCATATGCTGAGTTTGGCTTAGAGAAAGGCCACACTTGAACAATAAGGAGGCTCTCAGGAGGTAACTCTTAGGCAGCATATAACACTAGGCTAAGTTCCAATTTCACAAGAAAAGGTTCATAAGTACAGTCATCACTATCAAGGTCCCATCAATGGCCCATGCTCCTTTCCTAGTCATTTCACCTGTACTTGCAGGATCCTTGCTGCCCCCATAGACAATGTGGTAGAGCTCCCCAAGATGGGAATTCAATATTCTTTTCAGTTATTGTTGTCTCCACCCACAGTGACTATGCCCCATGAACAGTTGAACTCATTCATATGCCTTACAAGTATTCCCCAGGTGAACCTCCTCCAATGTATCACCATCACTGATGCCCCACACCAGTGATCCTCCCCTGCCACAATTTTAACCATTCTGAGATCCAAAACTTCTTCAAATATGAATTCAACAAAATAACCAAATTAAATTAATAAGAAAATGAAATAATAATGGCAGTTTTAAAAATATGTAATAAAATATGAAAAAAGTAATAATTTGAAATATAAGTAATAAAAATTTGCATTATGTCTTTCATCACTGTAAGATCTGTTTTCTTGTATGTACAGTGACATTTTTTTCCATTTATTCCCCCAGTGTCTTATTTTTTTTTTCATTTTATCTTCAAAGAAACTTTAAGTTACAGGAAACTCATGTACAACATATAAAGGATTTGCATATACCCAACATCCTCTCCTTTTTCCCCTTTCCCCTATTAATAACATTTTACATGTGGATGGTACATTTGTTGCAATTGATTTACAAATATTGAAGCATTGCTACTAACCATGGTCAATGATTTAAATTGTGGTTTACATTTTGAACCATACACTTCTATAAATTTTGACAAAATTTAACATTATACATTTTATTCTTATTCTTTTGTATTTTTATGATTTTTCACTCTTATTACTTATTTATTTTCCTGGATCTTGTATGATTCCATTTCTATTTTTTATTATTACTATTATTCTTTTTCTCCTCTTCTCTCTTTCTTGTTTTATGTTCTTAATATTTTTTCAAGTGATTAAAGACAACTACAAGGATATAAAATAAGAGTAAAGTGTCAAAAAAAGAGTCTTGCCACACATAAAAAAATATAAAACCCTAGTGTAGAGACAAAAATATCCACCTAAATAAGTCCATCATGACAAACATATGCCTAGACAGCAACATATATTTACAAGTCATATTAAGAAACAGGAAGACATGCCCCAGACTAGTGAAAAAACCAAACAACAGTAAGAGATTCAGAATATGGTACAATTAATCGATGATATCCAAATAAATATCATGGATCAACATAATGAAGTGAAGGAAGAGATAAAGGATATTAAGTCGACAGTGGGGAAACATACTGAAGAAATTTTAAACATGCATGCACAAAAATATAAAGGTTCTGGTGGATATGAATGGCACAATGCAAGAAATCAAAAATACTCTTGAAGCACATATCAGCAGATTTGAACTAGCAAGGAGAGTAATAGTGAAATCAAAATAGTACATCTGAAGTTAGACAGCTAGCAGAACAGATAGATAAAAAGAGAAAAAATCCAGCAGAGATTCAGAAATGGATAGGCAATAGGAAACACAAAAACATATGTATAATAGGCTCCCAGAGTGAGAAGAGAAAGTAAAGGGAACAGAAGGAATGTTGGAGGAAATAATGTCTTAAAATTTCCCAACTTTTTTCAGCGACATGTATGCGTATGTCCAGGAGATGCAACATACACCAAAATGTATAAAACCTAATTGGCCTACCACGAGACATGTAAAATTGTCTAATGCTCAGGACAAAGAGAGAAAACTGAAAGCATCAAGTGAAAACAGAGCCAGCACATTCAAAGGAAGCACGATAAGATTAAGTGCTGATTTCTTATCTGAAACCATGGATGTGAAAAAACAGTGGTATGACATAGTTAACAAGCTAAAAGAAAAAAAACAAAAACTTCCAGCCAAGAATACTGTATTCAGCAAGCCAGCATTAAAATTGAGGGAGAATTCAAAACATTCAAAGATAAACAGAAAATAACAGAGTTTGTTAACAAGAAACCTGCCCTCCAGGAAATACTAAAAGGAGTTCTGCAGAGTGGAAAGAAAAAAGAACAGAAGAAAGAAAGGTGGAGGAGAGTGTAGCAAGGAAGTTTATTGGAAAGAATAACTAAAAAATAAAACAGAGAATTCAAAGCAAAATATGACATATATAAACCTAAAGAAAATATGGCTATTGTAAGTAATGCCTTGACAATAATATTGTTGAATGTTAATTGATTAATCTCTTCAATAAAGAGTCACATATTGGCACAGTGCTACAATTGAACAAATATTGATGCATTGCTACTAACCGTGGTCAATTGTTTACATTATGGTTTACACTTTGCACCATAAAATTTTATAGGTTTTTTAAAAAATGTAATTCCCTGTATCTGTCATTGCAAAATCATACAGAACAATTCAAATGCCATAAAAATGTCCTATGTTCTACCTAGTCTTCCCTTCCCCTTCCCTCAGAACCTATAGCAATCACAAATTTTCAATTTTTCAAGAATAACAATCATAGTTGCATGCACTGATATTGAAGGCTTGACATCCTGGTCCACTTTCTTTTATTATGCACTGCCTATGTACTCAAGAAGTTCTTACCCTTCTATTTTAGAACATAGCAGGGCTCCTTAGGATGAGAGTTTAATATTTTCTTGTTTAATATTTTATTGTGTGGGTCTCTACCCAATGAATTTACACACTATGAAAAGATGAACACATTCACATTCCTTAGGAGCATAACCCAGGTGCACACTTTCCCATATTTTAGTCAGCCAAAGGGGTGCTGATGCAAAGTACCAGAAATCTGTTGGCTTTTATAAAGTATATTTATTTGGGGTTGAAGCTTACAGTTACAGAGCCCTAAAGAGTCCAAATAAAAGTTACTTCCTCACTGAAATCTGTTGCCACATTTTGAAACAAGATGGTTGGTGATGTCTGTGAGAGTTCAGATTTCCCCTTCCTCTTAAGGCTACCTGGACAAAGCATCATCCAATTTCAGCTGTAGGCTGGAGGGCTCATTTCTTTCTGGGCTCAGCTTCTCTGTTCTCTTCACAAGGTCAGTTGTAGAATATCAGAATCATCTCTCCTCCCAGAGACCCTGTACTGTTTATTGAACTGTCTCTCTACCTCTGTGTTCTTCTCCATGTATCTACTTCCATGTTTAAGTCTGTTTCTCAGCCCACCAAGGAGGTGGCTGTCAACCCTGCATGACCTAATGATGTGTTCAAATGAAAGCTCTAATCTTGATTTAATCAAGTAAACATAAAGCCTTTGAATGTAAGAAAATCAAAGGGTATCATGCCCAGAGAAACAGACTAGTTTATGAACATAATCAGTACCTTTTTTTGGAATTCATAAATAATATCAAACTGCCACAATCCACCCTCTTAATTCCAAAAATATATTACAATATTCCAAAAACTTTTAGATAGTAATAATGCTAAGTATAAAATCATATCACAATCAATTTAGAGAAATGAAGTTTGTCTTGGGGCAACATCCTGTCAGGATGTAGACCTTTGGAACTTACAAAACAATTCATCTGCTTACAATGTGCAAAGGGAGAAATGAAGGATAAGCATTTGAATTAACATAAGAAGAAATAGGGGGATAAACATGAGTTCCCCTTCAGTTCCAAAAACATGGAGGGCATACTTCACTAGGTTTCAATGTCTGAGAGTCATTCTCAAGATGATGGCTTCTCATCATTGGGGCCTCATGGGGACCCATACTTTCCACAAGCTTGCACAATGACCATTTTCTTGTTTCCATCCTCATCAATCATCGAGGTGGCAACTGAGCTCCAGACTTCACCCTCCAAAAATGTTGGGGTGATGTCCACATATTCCCTGACTTATGGGGAACAAGCCCACCACTCTCAGAGCACTGGGGAGTTGACATCACTCTCCCCAACCCTTGGTGAATGTGTTCCACCCTCTATGTAGCCTGAAGCAGCAAAACTCTCCCTGAACAGCAGAATGGAACATCCATCCTCTTCAAATGCTGGGGCAAACTCACCCTCTCTATACACATGGGTGGGGTTCTTCTCTTGGCCCAAAGAGATGTCTTAATTCCAGACCTCAGCTTCCATGGTTTTCCTTTTGAAGCCATTTGCCTTTCACCTTTCCCTTCCATGTCCCTTTTAATCCAAGCTGACAGTGGTTTTATTCATACTGCTTTCTCAAGAAGCTTATTGGTTTAGCATGCAGGAAGTACTGGTCCAAGTCATCAGAGAGTAAGTCTTTCCACAAGTCCTTCCTAGATAACTGCATTTTCAATTGTGACTTACAAGTTCCAAGTATAGTTAATTTCTCAAAGGGGGCACTATAGTATGGAGGCTTGATTTACAGAGCCTTGGAATTTCTGGGATCAATTTCTGTTTCCTTTGTACCCAACAATTCAGTTATCAACTTCTCCCTTTCCTCTAACATTTTGCTGTAAGCTGCAAGGAGAAGGCAGGCTGCATTTTCCACATTTAGTTTGGAAATCTCCTTGGGTAAATGTCCAAGCTCATAGTTTTTAATTTCTGCCTTCCATACAACATCAGGAGTCAATCTTGCTAAGTTTTTTGTCACTTTAAAACACAGATCACCTTTCCTCCAATTTCCAATAATAGTTTCATCATTTACTTCTAAGTTCCCATCAAGTCTCTTTGGCATCCATATTCCTATAAACAGTCTCTTCAAAGAAATGTAGGCCTTTTTTATCAAGCATCTCACAATTCCTCCAAAAAATATGCCTTAGCCATTTATAAGACCATTCCAGCATTTTGGTAATTGCAAAAGCACCACCCCACACCCAGTACCAAATTCTGTTTTAATCCACCAAAGGGATGCTGATGCAAAGTACAAGAAATCTGTTTGTTTTAATAAAGAGTATTTATTTTGGCTTGAAACTTACAGTTCCAAGGCTGTAGAAAATCCAACTGAAAGTTATTTCCTCACAAAATTCTGTTGCCGTGTGTTGAAACAAGATAATGTCTGTGAGGATTTAGCCTTCCTAATCCTTCTTTCATAATCAAACAACTAGTCAAATGCTCTTTGTAGGAGTTTGATATTATTTATGAATTATTTATTATTTATGAATTCCAAAAAGTGATATAGATTATGTCTGTAAACTGGTATGTTCATCTGGGTGTAATATATTTTGATTTAAATTCAAAGGCTTTACATTTAATTTATTAAATCAAGATTAGGGTTTGATTCAACCACATTTCAGGGTGTGCAGTGTTGAGTATCTGTTCCCTTGGTGGGCTATGTAAGTGGACATTCAATCAAGGAGACACAGAGACGTAGATACACAGAGAAGATACACAGAGGATCCTGTGTCCCTGGGAAGAGATAAGCCTGATATTTTACAGATAACCTTGTGAAGAAAACAGCAGCCGAGCACATAAGGAAAAAAGCCCCACAGGAATTGAGATGGGCCCTATGCCAGACAACAGCTGAGATTGGAAAAAGTTGGGACACATGGAGGCTTGGGTAAGGAAGTACTTCTCATGGTAACTTGAGTTGAATTCTTTGGGGCCTTATAAGTTTTTACCTGAAATAAGTACCCTTTATAAAAGCCCATAGATTTCTAGTACTTTGCATCAGCACCTCTCTTGCTGACTAATACAGTTACCTATATAGGCTATCCTAAGGAATGACTGTGTGCATTTGCAAAGAATGCTTACTTTGCTGTTTGTGGATGAAGTGTCTATATCTTTTTTCCTATATATATTCGGTCTAGTTTTTTAATATTATGCAAGTCCTCTATTTCTGGGATGTCTAGATGAACTATCTCTAGTTCATTTTGAGGTATACTATTAATGTTGAACCATGTATTTATCCTTTCAAAATATGAATGTTAGCTTCATATATTTTAGGTCTCTACTTTTAGGAACATATATTTTTAATTGTTTACATCTTCTTGATGAATTGACCCTTTTAACAGTATATTGTGCTTCCTTTGTCCATTTAAAAATATTTTACTTAAGTACAATTTAGTTAGTATTAATATAACTACTTCCCCTCTCTCTCTCATTGTCCAAGTGTTATTTTAACAGTGTTTATATTTTGGAGTTCTTATCCATGTTGATATTCTTTCTGTGTTCATCTTTTGTTTTCCTGAATTCTTTTGTAATTCTTTGTTCATCTTTTCCTTTACGTCTTTTAACAAATTTGGTGCCATTAAAAAAAACACAACTTTTTCTAAAAAGTCTCAAGTCTCTACTTCCTCATTGATATTTTTTTTTGCTTTAATCTTTGCTTTTGTCTGAACCATCCCTTTCCACTTCTTTGTTTTTATAATCTAATTCCACTCTCTTTTGATAAACATTTTCAAGGATGTTTTCCCCATCATTCACTTTCAAGTTCCTCATGTCTTTGAATATAAGGTGAGTCTCTTGTAAACAGAAAATAGTTGAGCCATGCTTTTTGGTCCATTTTGCCAATCTCTGCCTTTTCACTAGAATCTAATTCATTTACATTTCATGTAAATACATGATAGTGCAGGTTTTCTTCTGCAGTTTACACTTTGGTTTTAATAGGCTTGTGCCTTTTTGTCCCTCAATTTTTCCATTACTGCCTATATTTATATTTAGTTGATATTTTTGAGTGAACACTTTATAAATTCATCTTCCTTTTGTGAATTATATTCCTATATTTTCATTTTTGTTTAATTTATTTTAATATATATATTTTTTTATTTTTAAAAGATACTTAGATTACATAAAAGGTTACATAAAAAATATAAGGAATTCCCATATGCTTCACTCCTCAGACCTCCCACTTTTCTCCACATTAACAACGTCTTTCATTAGTGTGGTACATTCATTGCAAATGATGAACACATTTTGGAGCATTTGCCACTAAGTATGGATTATAGTTTACATTGTAGTTTACACTCTCTCGCACATAATTTGGTAGGTTATTGCAAGATATATAATGGCCTGTTACTCTAGTTGCAATGTCACTCAGGTCAATTTTGAGTCCTGAAAATACCCCCATATTACACTGCTTTTTTCCTCTCCCTGACTTCAGCACCTCTAGTGGCCACTGTCTCTACATCAACGATATAATTTATTCCATTGTTAGAATCACAATTAGTCTATAGTAGAACACCAGTAAGTCCACTCTAGCCCATATTTTATTCCCCAATCCTGAGGATTCTGAGGCAGTGATGCCACTCCATCTCTAATTGAAAGGGGGCTTCAATCCCATATGGCTGATGGATGGGACTCTCTTGCTTGCAGTTGTAGACTCTCTCAGTTCCTTGGTTTGGTGGTTTTCCCGGATGAGTCCAATAAACTGTAGAGTAGGTGTAGCGAACTCTGCTGAGGCTCTGGTCCCAGCTGCCACATGGACAGTCCAGAGATTCAAGTCTCAGATGTACACCTGCCAACTCCAGCACCAACTATAGTTTCAAATAAAAGGACAGAAGATGCATGTGTAGAGAAGTCACATTTGAGTCCAACTCTGTCACACTGTGGAGGACAAGCTACAAAGTAAGGCCCACTAGGAAGACACCAAACTCTGGAGCTATCTGTCATGACTGTAGGACCTAGGGGTGACTGGAGTCCTCAGGAGCCCCACTATTTGGGGTAGTATCTATTTTGGCTGTCTATGAGATCCTGCTGCAATGTGTATAAGCGTTACCTCTCCGATGAACTCCTGAATCACTTTGAAGTGTTTTAGCTATATATACCCATTTGTCTTTACCTTTCCCCCTTTTATTCAAGGTCTTTTTCCAATTATATCACCAGCTAGTCCTTAGTAGTAATCCCTCAGTACCAAGGAAGCTCATTCCTGGGATTCATTTCCCTCACTGGGGGGAATGTAATGCATTTATATGCTGAACTTGGCTTAGAGAAAGGCCACATTTGAGCAACAAGGAGGCTCTCGGGAGGTAACTCTTAGGCACTCTAAAACACTAGGCTAAGTTGCAAATTCAAGAGCAAAAGGCTTGTAAGCATAGTCATCAATATGAAGGGCCCAACATTAGGTCATCTTTCTTCACTAGTCATTCACCCTGAACTTGGGGGATTGTTGCTCTTCCATTAGAGAATGTGGCAGAGCGCCCCAGGATGGGAATTCAATAATCTTTTGGTTGTTGTGTGAATCTCTACCCACTGTAGCAATGTCACATGAACATTTGAACATATTTATATACCTTATATGTATGCCCAGGTGAACTTCCTTCCAAGTATCCCCCATCACTGACACCCCACCTCATTGATCCTCCACTGCCATAGTTGTAACCTATATTTTAACTTTGATAATCATGGGACTTAAATTTAACATCATATATATAACAATTTCATTTGGTTTGATATCAACTTAACTACAAAAAAAACAAACAAATTATATTCCTAAAGTCCTCTCTCTAACCCTCCCTAACTTTTTGGAATTCTTATCACACTTCTTTGTTATAATGAATCAAAAAATATTGATATATCATATTTCATGCATTTGCATGTTATTTTATGTAGGAAGTAAAAGTTCAGTTACAAATTAAAAAATACAATAGTACTGGCATTTATAATTATCCATGTCTTTATGAGTAATTTTGTTTTCTCATGTGGCTTTGATCTATTTTCTAATGTCCTTTCCTTTCAACCTGAAAATATAAAATTAGCAGTTCTTATAGGTCTAGTCTAGTAGTGACAAACTTCCTCCAATTTTGTTTAGCTCAGAATGTCTTCATTTGTCCCTCATTTTTGAAAGAGAGTTTTGCATTTATAAAAACCTTGATTGGCAATTGTTTTCTTTCAGCAATTGAAATATCTCATCCTACTGAATTCTTGCCTTCTTCATTTCTGATGAGAAGTTGACATTTATTCTTATTGAGGCTCCCTTGCATGTGACATGTTGCTTTTTCCCTTGCAACTTTCAGAATTCTCTCTCTTTGACATTCAACAGTTTGATATAATATATCTTGGTGGATATTTACTAGGTTTATCCTGTTTGGAATTCATTTAGCTTCTTGAATGTGCATATTCAATATCTTTCATTCAAAGTGGAAAATTTTCAGGCATTGTTTCTTAGAATATTCTTCCTCCCCTTTCTTTCTTCTCTTTCTAGGACAATCACAATAATTACATCACCATATTTATGGTGTTAGTTCTTCAGGCTCCATTCACATTTCTTCATTATTTTATTCTTTCTCTTACTCAGACTGAATGATTTCAATTGTCTTATCCTCAAGTGCATTGATTTTTCTTTCTTCCATTCCCATTCTGCTGTTGAGATTCTCTAGGTGCATTCTATTATCATTTTTTTTGTCATAAGATTCCACATATTACACCAGTTCACCATGTTTCCTTTGAAATTTCCCAAAGTTAAACCAACATCCTCATTCCTCTTTTAACATTTCCCAATGTTATTCTAGTACACCTCTTCACCATAAATATTGATTTTTTCTTATTACGTGTCCCTCAAACCTCATTGGAATTTTCACAATAAAATTCTAGTGTTTCCATTCATCATCAAAACTTTCCACCTATAATATGTCTCCCCTTCTTCACAAGATATATAAACATTTTACACATTTTTTACAAATTTACATTCATTTACCAAATGTTCATCAGGAGATTCTACATACGATAGCAATTCCCACACGGATCATTTAATATGCCACTGTATAATGCCAGTGCACTCATTTTACTTCAGAATTTTCCTCATATTATGTGAGTGCCTCTTTCCCCATGAAATGTATAGTGATAGTTTATTTGAGCACACTCTTTATCAAAATTTGTCCTTATTATACCAGTGTCCTCAATCCTTATGAGATATTCCCAGTATTCTACCACTGACAGAATCCTTCAAGTTTCTCAATATTATAACAGTCACAACTTTATTCACAACAAAAAACAGGAATATTCCCAATTTCATTTCCGATTTTATTAGTTGGAATCTTCTCTATCTTTTTGTAGTATTCTAATTAAAATTTTGTCAAAATTGTCAATGTTACTTCATGTTTCATATTCATTACTTTTCTATTTTCTAGTCCATTTCTCTTCACTCAAATTTTTATTATTTTCTCTCTTCTATATTTGACTTTAGTTTGGTTATTCTAGTTTCCTAGGAGAAAAAAATGTGTTTAATTACCACACATCTGTGAATTTTCCAGTTTTCGTTCTGTTATTGAACTCTAGTTTCATTCCATTGTGTCTGTTATTGACTTCTAGTCTCATGCCATTGTGTTTAGAAATGATACTATGCATCTTCAAAATTTTTATATTTATTGAGACTTTTTTGTGTTTTGGCATATGATCTATCATGGAAAATGTTCCATCTGCACTTGAGAAGAGCATGTATTTTGATTGATTGGTGTGGAATATTTTATATATTTATATATTAGATTTTTTTGGTTTATAATGTTGTTCAAGGCCTCCATTCCCCTATTGATCTTTTCTATCCAATATTGAAAGTGAGATATTAAAGTCTCTAATTATTGCTATTCTTTCAATTTTACCTTCATGTATTTTGTGACTCTCTTGTTAGGAGCTGTATGTTAATATTTTTTTATTTTATTGGTAAATTGACACTTTTATCAATATGTACTTTTCTTATTTGTCTTTTGTAACAATTTCTGACATAAAGTATGTTTTGTTTGATATTAATATAACTGCTTCCACTCTCTTTTGTTTACAATTTTCATGGAATATATGAGTCTACCTTTTCACTTTCAAACTATTTGTGAATTTAGATGAAGTGAATTTTTGTACATAGCATGCAGTTGTATCATGTATTTTTTTAACTACACTCCCAATATAATTTTTTTTTTGTGGTATAAGGGCCAGGGATTGAACCCAGGACCTGATACATGGGAAGCTGGTGCTCAGCCACTGGGCCTCATTTGCTTTCATGAGTTGGCCTTTTTCATTTGTTTGCTTGTTGTGTGTGTGTGTTTTATTGTTTGTTTGTTTTTAAGGAGGCACCAGAAACTGAACTCAGGACCTCCCATGTGGGAATCAGGTGCTCAACTGCTTGATCCACATCTGCTCCCCCAATATATAACTTTTAAATGGACAGTTTATCCTGTTTAAATTTAGAATAATCCCTTATAAGAAAGAATTACTTCTGCTATTTTGCTATTTGCAATATATATATCTTAGATTATTTTTATTCTTCTATTCTTCCATTACTGCCTTCTTTTTATATTAATTGATTTTTTTATAATGTAATGTTTGACTCCCCTCAAGTATCCATTTTGTGTATTTTTAGTTAATCTCTTAGTGGTTTTCCCAGGAATTACAAATGACTTCTTCAATTTATAACAATCCAGTCTGAATTGATAAGATTCAACTTCAATTGCATACAAGGGCTCTGCTGATATACAGCTTCATCACCCTCCCTTATTTTGTCATTTTCAAAACTTTACATCTTATACATGTGCTCCCATTACTGTAGATTTATATTCATTGTTTTATATATTTGTTTTTTATTTGTCCATTAAATTATATATGCATAAAGAAGTTGCATATCAAAATTATAATAATGCTGACTTTTATATTTACCGATGCAGTAACTTTTGCTATGCTTTCTTATTCCTTTGTATAGCTT
>JAQZBX010044616.1:0-21286 GCA_029593785.1 Cabassous unicinctus
CTACAGCATGCAGATATGGCAAAAGATTGTAAGCTGCTTATGTGCTATACCCAGTTCTGTCACCAACAGGTTAAGGCTGCCTTCCCACAATTTCTTCCTAAACAGCCTCTTTATGATCTTCAACCAGGAGATTTTTATCTCTCAAAAGAGACATCAGAGAAAAAGTGCTTGTGAACCTCGTTAGAAAGGACCTTACCAGGTACTATCAACAGCAAATACAGCAGTGAAACTCCAGGGAGTCAATCTTTGGGTTTGTGTTTCACAACTAAAGAAGAAATTCCTAAGTCCGCAATTGAAAGACTACCCCAATAGAGGACCTTAAAGGAAGGGTTCACAGAGATTCTGCAGGAGAAGATGCTCTTTGGAAGCAGACAGTTGACCCAAGACCTCAGAACAAGACCCCTATCTAATTCCTATTATGTTTTTTTACCTGCTTGCTTATAATCATTCTTCTTCTCATCTTCTATAGGCCCCTTGTTTTCACCCACCCATAATGGCCCTTTTTTCTCTTTTCTTTCCTCCTTATTATAATTGTTAGGTCAGAACATACTCATTCTAATGCCCTTCTTAGATTACCCCAAACATTTGCTACTATCTTCAATCTTACTGATTCTGAATATGCCAGCCATTACCAGACCCCCATGATGAAAACTTCTTGACAATGCTAGTTTCATCAAATGAGGCCATACGGAATTATAACTAAAGGTGTTTCCACTTACACCGATATGGACAACTGACATTAAACAAATCAGCCTGTGACTTTGCTAGTGTCCTTCTTTCCCAGCAAAAGAATCAATTATTACAATCTATTGATCAGACCCTAGGTAATTCTAAATTTTAATTTAACAACATGCATAGGGTGAAGGATCAATTACTTGCCACCAGGAAGAGACTGATAGTGATCCAGATATGTAGCCCCGTTATTGTAAGGCCTTACTTCCAACCTTGGGCCATGAGCAAGTTCTTTTATCTGGATCTCCATGTGTCCCTACTGGATGTTACTTCTTTTGTGACCAGGATTTTTGGTCCCATTTGCCTCAGACTGTACCTCATGCACTTTAGAAATAGTGTTCCAAGACTGTACACAGAAACCCTAATTCTAGAAATCATCAAGGCTGAAAATTCCAACTCAGACATGAGCTCCAAAATGAGGCCATTCTTGACTATTCAGCAATTCTTGACTATGCCTGAATAGTCAAGAATTACTGACTCATTGTTTATACAAACAATCAAAGCAGTGTTCTCATCAGTAGGAATCATACAAATAGAAAAGACTGTATGAAACCTATCACTTATTCTGGCAGAAGTTATTAACGGTACTACCTCTGCCTTAGATGGACTACAGATCAGTCTCAACTCACTGGCTCAAGTAGTGATGGGCAATCACATTGCTCTAGATTTCTTGTTGGCTAGTCATGGTGGCATCTGTGTCATTGCTAATACATCATGTTATACTTGGATTAATGAAATAGGCAAGGTGGAACAGGCTATGGATTGCCTTAAGGAAAAAGCTATTTGGTTCTTTAAGGTTGATCCTCATGGACTATGAAATTTTTTCTATTGGCCTGGGTTGGGTAACTGGGGTTACCAGTTCCAAAGTATCTTACATGGGCTATTAATTGATCTTGTTTTTATCGTGGTGGTCATGATGCTGGTCCATTGTATTCTATCTGGAGTCTTAAATGTTTCTATACAAATTGTTTTAGTTTCCTGGGTGCTAAAACAAATACCATGCAATGGGTTGGTTTAAACAATGGAAATTTCTTGGTTCACAGTTTTGAGGTAAGGAGAAGTCCACAATCAAGGCATCATCAAGGCAATGCTTTCTCCTAGAAGATTAAGGCGCTCTGGGGCTGGCTGCTATCCATCTTTGGTCCTTGACTTTTCTGTCACTTGGCAGACTCTCCTGGCTTCTCTGGGTTCGGTTGATGTCCAGCAGCTTACTAAGGCTTTGTCTTTATGTGCCTGAATTTCATTCTACTTATAAAGGATTTTGGTAAGAGGATTAAGATGGGCCACATCTTAACTGAAGTAACCTCATCAAAAGGTTCTATTTACAATGGGTTCATGCCCACAAGAATGGATTAAGTTTAAGACCATGTTTTTTTGTTTTTTTTCTGGGGTACATAGCTTTAAGCCACCACATAGCCTCTTTCTCATGAGATGATTGCCATGATGATGCCACAACAAAAAGATCAAGGTCTTGAAATACAGTTGACTCTGAAGACAACTACATAATCTCTGAGCTATGAAGCTCTTCAAATTATGTCTCAAGTCAAGTTTACTTTCTTGCAATTGCAACTTGGCTGAGCCCAAGTTAGCAATGCAACTGTGGAGAGCTAGCAAGGAGGCAGGGGGCCCTAGAGGACAGGCTAAAGAGTTTGGAATAGCTGGAAATTCTGTAATTCTACAACATGGGCCACTGGAAGAAATCACTTCCTATTAGGAGCTGTAGATCTCAATCTTCAGGTAAAGCCCTTGATTGTTTTGGAATAAATTTTTCTCATACTAGGCCATGTGACGGTGCATTTCAGCAGTGGAGCCCAGAAACACAGATCTTACATTTATTCTGGCTTAGGTCAATTATGTAAACACCCATTTAGCTGCTAGAAACAGTGTGTCAGCATTTAGGGATCTTTAATGGAGCAAAGGAACTCCCCGACTGCTTGAGATCTGCCCAGAGGCAGTGCTGTTTGTTGGAAACTATTTGCTTTTGGTGTCGTTATTTTCTTTTTCTTTCTGTACAACTGGTAATACAAATGGAGATGTACACTTGTCACAATAGATCTATCAATGGCTGGGGTTTTCTGGATGTAATCTAGTTTTGTGGAGTCAGGACTTTTGTGAAGCATTCTCTGTTGCTAAAGTGCTCTGGTGTCCTGGCACTAAAAGTGTTCAAAATACAAAGTGCTCTTGTTGAGCATCAGGAGAGGAGGCTCTGAATGGTAGGTGGAATACAGGTGGGAATGAGCCGTGTGAGATGGGCAGACCTCATCCCTCACCCCTCCTAGGCAGCAGCTGCTTAGACTGTTCTGTATTCTATCACCCTCCCTGACCCTAGATTTCCTCCCTCTGCTTGGCCCTACCTTGTCAAGCTGTTCTCCAGAAAATCAGGTCACCCTGTACCTAACTTTTCCCTGGCCAATGATTTTTAGCAGCTTATTAAGGCTTGTTGTGTTGTAGCTAATCCTTGCTCTGCCCAGCCATGTGTGCTGCCATTAGGAAACACCATAAATCAGCACTTAAGAACTATAATATTCACTGTGATGGTTGGAACATAAAGTCACTCCCACCCTTGTGTCCAAGTGGCAGCTGCAAGCTCCTGGAACAGGTCCCCCATTGTCTTGCTAACAGCTTCAGTCTTTACTGAGTTTAGGGTCTCAAATCTCACTATTCATAGCACATTTTTCTTTAGAACAAACTCTTTCTTGTACTTTCTCTGATATCTGAGGTTGGCACCTGCTCCCCAGCTTCCACTTATGGATCTCTCCACCAGGAACCAGCCCTGGCCACTTGCCGTTAGGCAAGTCACTTCATATATTTGAATCATATTTTCTTCTTAGGGAAATAAGAATAATAATCCTGCCTTCCTTCTTTCCTGGTGTTGTGCCAAGTGCTGGAAGATTTTGTGGGGGGTTTGCTGGGATGATACAATGAGACATGGCTTGTGAGTGCCCTTTACATGATATAAGGCCCTGTACAAAGGCTAAGAATCATTGTAATAACCAAGAAGTGTCTATAGGAGGTGGGGAGGTGAATAAATAGCAACAAACCTGTATTGAGTATGTGCCAGCGATAAATTAGACACAGTCTCTGCATTTAAGGAACGTAAAATCTTGTGGTATATACAGATAAGAAAACAGTCACTTACAATACAGAGTGATAAGAACTATGGTAATGCTAAGTCCCTTATGAGAGTGAGTAGAAAACGCATCTAACCTAGACTAAGGGAGCCAGGGAAGGCCTCCTGGAAGAGGTGTTGGGTATGTGCAAAGGCTGAGCCAAAAGAGGGACCAGAGATAGTGGCTTCTAGGAACTCTGAATTGTTCAGTCTGGCTCCACTTAAGAGTGAAGTCAAGCAGTGAGGCTGGAAAGGTAGGCAGAGGCCAGATTATGGAGGGTTTTTGAAATTCTGGGGCAATATTGAAAGAGTTTAAGCAGAGAGTGACATGATCAGATTTATCTGAATGATGAAAGGAGGAAAAGCTGGATGAGGAAGATCAGTAAGAATGCAACTGGGATAAAGTAGTTTAAAGTTTATAATAGGATGATCTATGTATTAGTCAGCCAAAGGGGTGCTGATGCAAAATACCAGAAATCGGTTGGTCTTTATAAAGGGTATTTATTTGGGGTAGAAGCTTACAGTCACCAGGCCATAAAGCATAAGTTTCTTCCTTCACCAAAGTCTGCTGCCACGTGTTGGAGCATGACAGCTGCTGACATTTGCCAGGGTTCAGGTTTCCTGGGTTCCTCTCTTCCCAGGGCTGTGTTTCTCCCTGGGCTGTGTTTCTCCCTGGGCTCAGCAACTCTGTTTTCCTCTGCAAGGTCAGCTGTAAACTGTGAGGCTCTCTAGGCTTTGCCTTTCTCCACAAGGCCAGCTGTGAACTGTCAGGCGAATGGCTCATTTCTCTTCCTGGGGCCTTCTCTCTTTCCTCATGACCAAGCTCCTCGGTGTGTTCACTTCCCGGGGCTCCAGCATTAAATCTCAGCATCAGAACCCAGCATCAAAACTCCAACTCAAAACTACTCCAACTCTGTCCTTTTATCTTCGATTCCCCCACCCACCATGGGGTGGGGCTCAACGCCCTACTGACAGTGGCCCAGTCAATGCCCTAATCATAACTTAATCATGCCCAGATTAGCAGACCAGTTTACAAGCATAATCCAATATCTGTTTTTGGAATTCATAACTGTATCAAACTGCCAAACTGCTACAATCTATGATGATGCTGGAGGGTTAAGAGGAAGTGGATGGATTCAAGAGATACTTGGGAGGTAAAATCAATAAAATTTGATGTTAAGTTAGATATGGGGATGGAGGAGAAGTGAAGCCAAGGGTAACACCCTCAATTCTAGCTTGGAGAACTATATGGATGGTGGTGCGATTTCACTGAGGTCAGAAAGATGGAAGGAGGAGAAATATTGGGGTGAAGAAAGATGATATTTTCAGTTTGGGTTGTGACCTACTTTCAAGGCCTATGGACTCCATGCAGAGATATACACATTACTTGTATAGTCTGCTATTTATGTTTCTGAGGCTTGGCTGCTCACGACTCCAGGAAGGGACAGAATTACAGACTATATGATGCTCACATAACTGCTGATGCTGCCTAGACATGGAATAGATGTCTGACCCAAAGGTAGCAAACACGCTGGCTGGCCAGTGATTTTTCATATATGGTCTGGCTCAAACAAATGAGTTATTCTAATCAGATTCTGTCTCTAAGGGGTTTCAATCAAGCCATTGAGTATTGCCAGTCAGTAATGGGCATTGGTGTTAGAAATTCTTCCTGAAAGACTGGGAAAGAGGGGAAGATGGAACAGACACAGAATGATAAAGAACTGGGAGTCAATGACACCACCCCTGAGAGAATATGATACATAGACAGACAGAGGCAGAGAAAGAGAAGATGCCTGGCTTAGTCTCTCAAATTTTTGGTTCCAGCTTCCATGAGCCTGGCTGCTCTTCCAACTTCTCTATCTATATTTATACTTATGTACTTATATTAAAAGTTTCTTTTTACTTTAGTTCTTTTGAGTATATAACGTGAAAAGCCCTAAAAAGAATATAAATTCATACCAGGAGTGGGGTTTGAAGTCATAGAGCCTTAAAACATGAGGCTAGCTATGGTATCATTGTGATGAAACATAATTTAAAAAAAATTTATTATAGGATGGGAAGCTTGCAGCCTGTGATTTTTCATGGCCAAATAACTAATTAAGTAGTCACCTGCTATTCTTTGAGACCCAGATAATATCAGACCAATGGTGATGCTTTGGGAGGCTTGATGGCTGAATGTAAGGATAATGAAGCAGATTCTTTATTGTTTATAACTTTAGGTAAAGGCCAGCAGCAAAGGGGCAGGTTTCTATCCAGACTTTTCTGTCCATAAACAAATAAGAAAGGGAGGGTGATTATGTAACTCTTGCGTAGGAAACCTATTTTGCCTGTAGTCAGAGGTCGCTGATTACCTACAGTCAAGCCCAGAAACTAATAGGCCTTAGCAAACCAGGGTCTAGTTCTAATTTTCTGTCTCACTGAGTTTCTAGTGCTTTGATGGACAAAGATGGATATTTAGGCCATTGGAAAAGGATTATTTGGGAAGAGAAGGAGTTGGTGGGGAATATGACACATGACAATCTCTTTTGAGACATTTTGCATGCTACCTTTCCTATGACATAAGAAGTTTCTTCTCATTGAGAAGTGAGTCTCATAGTTAGGGTAGGAATATGGATAAAGAAAGGCATTAGGAAAGACATGCTTTCTCTACCATGAGAGATTAGATATTAAGAGAAGGACAGTCAGATGGAAGGAGCTAATTCTGAGTTCTAAACAGAACATTTGTGAACCTGCTCCTCAGGATTAGCTGTAGCTTTTAAGAAAAGGCAGACTCTCAGGCACACTGGCCCTGTAGAGTCAGCCAGGGCTCCCTGTTGCTTCAGGATTTGATATTTGCTGGTAACCAGGAGCCACTGCATGGCCTTGTTCTAGAGATCTCTTTCTTTGCTCTCTTTTTCTAAGTAAATGTTTTTCTACCCTGCTGTGGCCCGTTTTTCACTCCATTGTTGGATATTGGGGGTATGGCAGAGATTAAATTTACCATTTAGTTCATAGATTGTAGGAATGTTAGGAGTCACATTTGGATAGGCTCTCACAGAACTAGCATAAATACGTGGATTCTGAGGCGGGCAAGCAACCTTTGAGATGGCCTCTTGACGCTGCCTCTGAACAAGAAGCAGAGTGTGAACTGTGAGCTGTTTCTTATGGGGACAATATGCATGATTTGTAGATGTAAATGTGGTCAAGTTAGGCAAGAACATCTCTGAAATTGTATGAATTGGGAAAATGTTGTGTGTGCCAGACAGTTAAGCAGTAGAATAAAGCCAACAGGCTTTGCGCTCTGCCCTGTCCAGTGATGCTGGAAGGGGCAGCTCTATAAGCCACGTGATCCCCTTTCTCTACAGGGCCACAGCTTATTACACCTGGTGAACACCCAACCCTGGGAGGCCAGTTCTTTGCTTTCCATTGTCTAGTGGAGTGGATGGGCTTATCCATCTTCCTCCCAAAACTTGAATATGAGCATGAAGACACAGAGTCTGTTACCACTTGGAGTGGACTCTGGAGTTGGGTCTTCTAGGTTTGGAGGATAATGAGTAGGCAGAGGAAGGTGATGGTGTGAGAGAACAGAATGGACACACGGAGTCAAACAATAGGAGAGGTGGGTGGCCCCCGAGAGGGGAAACAGAAAGTGCCACTGCTGTTCTTTGTGGGTTTCCCCTAATTTAAATTCTAGCTCCACTCAGGTTTGGCGTGAAGTTCATTTTCTGTCCTTGAAGTTCATCGGATTTCTGCTTTTTTACCACAAATCCCCAACTGTAGCAGAAATCTAGAGTTCAGGAGAGAGATCTGGGGAGATGTGGTTTTCAGATCCATCTACATTTCCATGGAATTGAGACCCTGGGAGCGGATAAAGTCACCCCAAGAGGGTATAGAAGGAAACAGGAGAAGTTGTTTTCTGATCATTATAAATACCTTACTTTATACAGTGCTTTTACAAGACATTAAATGTTTGTATATATTATTTTATTTACTCTTCCAATCAATTCTGTGGGGTAGCTCTTTTTATCATCCTCATTTTACAATTGAGGAAAAGGTGATAGGGAGACAGATGTGGCTCAAGTGATTGGGCTTCCGTCAACCATATGGGAGGTCCAGAGTTTGATTCCCAGGGCCTCCTGGTGAAAGGCAAGCTGGCCCACGCAGCGAGCTGGCCCACATGGAGTGCTGGCCCATGCAGAGAGCCGGCGCAGCAAGATGACGCAACAAAAAGAGACACAGAGGAGAAACAATAAGAGACGCAGCAGACCAGGGAGCTGAGGTGGTGCAAGAAATTGAGCACCTCTCTCCCACTCTGGAAGGCCCTAGGATCCATTCCCGGTGCCACCTAAAGAGAAGACAGACACAGAAGAAAACACAGAGAGCAGACAGTGAGTGCATAAACAATGGGGTGGGGGGAGAAATGATTAAATAAAACAAATCTTTATAAATAAATAAATAAATAAATAAATAAATAAATAAATAAATAAAAAGGTGATAAAAAAGGGTTAAGTTGCTCTGTCCTCGTCCCACTTTTCTATGGCAGTAGCAGTGTTGGTGCCAGGTTTTCTGTGCTGAGTCCATTTTTCAGCTCCATTAGGAGCATATAGAACTTGGATTTCACAGGGCAGGGCTACCTGCCTGGACCAGAATCTGGGGGGAGCACTTTTCTTCTCGGGGTGGGTACCACTTTGTAAACATAAGGACCAGCATTGGCTGATATTTGCAGAGAAGTTGGAAAGACAGTAAATGAACAAAATAAGACATGCTTATCCCCAGAGCTCCTAGCTTCTCATTTGTGGGTTTCTCCGCCTCCCTCCCCCATGGCTTTCCCTGCTGCTACACATACCCCGTTGTGGTATACCACTGACATCCCCCTGTCCAGGGGCCAGGGATGGGTCTGGGCTCTAAAGTGAGCCCCCTCTCAAGCCAAATTCCTGTCCCTCAGGGCTGTGTTTATTGCCCCAAATTTTCCTAGTCCGGGGTTGAGCATGGGGAGGGATGGTAAATGGTACTGTGTGGGAAAAGCACTGCATGATGAAATCAGTTTGGGAAATGCTGAGTCAAACAAACTCAAAGAGGTTTCTTGCCCTCAGTTCTTCTCAGAGAGTTAAATGTGTTAATGGGAGATCTCCCAGAGGAGAATATTATGGGCAGCATTTCCCAAACTTACTTGACCATGGAACAGCTTTCTAACATGGTAACATTTTAAGCAGTAATGGGGAAGGCGAGAAAGAGATTGTGGCAGTGGGATGCGTACAAGAACAGCTCAAGTCTACCTCAAGGGTTAGCAACCACCTGCTCTCTATTCGTGAGCAAATGACCTTGACTGAAAAGGGGGGGGCTTGTATGTGTGTGTGTGTGTGTGTGTGTGTGTGTGCCTGTGTGGTGCGAGCAATTGTGTTTTTGTGTCCATGCACCCACGCACGTAGGCACAATTCTTGGCTATTAGCTCAGAGTTAGGATCCAGATTGATTTTTATCACTTAGCTCCAGAGGCCTCTCATCCCTTCATATTTGTTCAGGGTTCTTTGGGGACTCCCTGTTAAATAAGGCATCTCCTGCCTCACAAAGGCTCCAGTTGCTTGGAGGTGGGGGTGCAGAGAGAACTCATAGTCATCCTTAAAATTCTAGACAGGGGAAAGGAGAAGAGTTAAGAGGATGCTTGCACCCTGGCTCTCATCCCTGGACCCTTGGGTGCTTCCTCTCCCTGGCCTGCCCTGGGTACTGAGGACATGTTGGAGGAGCCTTTGCAGAGAACTTCGCTCTAATTGACACCCTCTGTTTATTTTTGCACCCCTAATTACCCTTTCAACTTGCACCGTGGCTTAATTTTAGAGGTTTCCCATCCACCTCATTATCAGCTCGTTAAAGCTCCTGTTTCATATTTCTACTATTTATACCCTTAATTAAACATGGTGGCCTTTGTTATCGCAGAATCCTGGTCTTGTTAGAATTGAAACGGGATGACTTAGCTATTGCCTAACTGATTTTTTAAGTATCCCTTCCCTTTCTTCCGATTCTTTTGTCTGCCACAGGGTTGTCTAGAGCCCCGGCTCCCTGGGGTTCTCTCTATTCCCTTTTGGTTATTCTTTTCATGATCAAGAGCTGAGCCTGGAGAGGAAGAAGGCTTGGGATACTGGCTGCTCTGTGTTTTGCTTTTGTTTTGTTTTGTCACTTTTTTGGCATCCTCGGCCTCCTTCCCCCACCCCTATCTGGAGTTCCGAGGGAAGAGGTTGGTTGGGATTTTTTTTTTTTAAAGCTTTGCCAAATGTGTGAATAGAGCAGTGCTACTTAATTAAATGCACCCCAGGATGCAGATCCCTGACCTCACACCTGCTGATCCTCCCACCTCATCAGGAAAGCACCACCTAATTACCTCTTCCTGGCGGCCCAGGTTATAGTCAAACCTTCTTAGTGGGACCGGCCCAAACCTTGAAAGCACCCATCTTCATGCAGCACCCGACATAAGAGCGAGGAAGGCTGGCGTAGGGCAGAAGCAGCACTTTGCTGGCGCTGGGTGGCATGGGCCCAGGTTTCTAGGGCAGAGAGGAGAAATAAGTCCTAAGCTCCCCAAAGGCACCTGTCCAGCATTTGGGGGCCTGTGGAGTAGCTTGCACTTTGGCCAGGACAGGGCAAGCTGCCAGCGCTCTGTCCTCTGTGGCCTGGGACCAACCTGCCTCGCGGAGCTCACAGTCTCCCTGGTGACAGATAAACCTGTTATCCGTGCTGATGGCTCAGAGAGAGGTGATGGGGCGTGGGCTGAGGTGGCCCTTGTGACCCCTCCAGGGCAGTTAGGGTTACGCTTATCTAGGTTTGAAATGTGGCCCCTTCTCTTAACTTGCTTCCTCCGTATAATGAGATATATTAATAGCACTTACCTCCTAGAAATGAAACCAGATAATGCATGTAAAGGACCTGGCACATCAGAATCAATTAACAGACAATAGCTAGAATTAAAATTAATATTAGTATTATTGGAATATAGTGACCATTCTGGTCCTAAGTGGCCACTCCAGATAACAGGGGCAACTTAGAGATGCTTCCAAAAATGTATTCTCTTTAGGCTCTTTCTCCCAGAAATGACCCCGTGCTCTGTGGATAGTGTAGGACAATTCTGGGTCATTGTGATGGTGCTGATTTTAGCCTTTAGGGAAAGTCCTCTACTCATTTGTTTCTAATTCAATTTCTCCAGCAGACATTTATTGAGCACCTACTGTGGGCCAGTCATGATGGAAAATGCAATGAGGACATCAGCTTTCAAGCAGCCTTCTACCCAGGTGGGGGAGGCCCTAACAATAAAGTATATCAGAATGAAATACATGCTAGAATAGAGATACAGTATTGGACTTAGAGGAACAGAGAGGAAGGAGCCGTTAATTTTGACCTACAAGGTGCAAACCTTGGGGAAGACAGAGGAGGGACAACTGAGCAGGGCCATGAAGGATGGTTCAAAGGGGGAGTGCCAGAACATTCCTGGATGAGGAAACAGAACTAGCCACATTGTGGAGAAGTGGAAATGCAAGGGTATTTGGGAAACATGGCTTGTGTGGAGTGAGGAAGTGAAAACATAGGCCCAACAGTGCCTGGACTTAAAAGAATCTGAAAGAATGAGGACTCTTAGAGAAGTGACATCAGACTCTGGTTTTAGAAACTGCATGAAGATTGACTGGCCGTGGTCCACCTTCACTATCAGGAATCCCCTGTCATTCCTTTATCCCCATCGATCTCACATTCTGATTCTGGCTATTTAACAAGTCACATTTATTAATAGCCCCTGAGTTTTAATGGAGGTACATGCACAGTTTTCAGCAGTTCCTTTAAATACTGAAGACCACTTAGAGACCTGAAAGTAAAAGGTTGGGAGCCGACGGGGTAGAGAGGTAGGAAGAGCAGAGATTGGGGACCCTTTGGGAAACTACCCCAGTTGTCTGGGCCAGAGGTGATGAGAGCCTGGACTCAGGAAGGGGTGAAGCTTCAGAGAGGAGCTGACAGCCATAAGACATGCTGTGGGTGGAATGGACAGAATGATCAGATGCGGGGGCCGAGGAGAGAGGGGAATAGAAGATGATTCAGAGGCTCTGGGCCTGGGGACAAGAATATTAATTTTGCCATCACTGAGAGGGGTCACAGCAGGACTGGTGGTCCAGAGGGAGAGGCAATGGAGAGCGGGCTGCACTGAGTTTGAGGTCCCCATGGCCGTGTATGTGGAGCTCTCTTGCAGGACACTGGGCACTCAGGAGAAGTCATTGCTTTTGGGCATCTCAAGACACCTTCTCGCAGGCAGAGAAACCGAGGCTCGCTTAACCTCCCACCATACAGCCAATGAACTGATGCCCTCCCAGGCTTCCACTGTGTCCTTTCTTCCCTTCTTCTCCAATCAGTCCTCAATCATATATGATCTGCTTCCTAAAATACTCCTGTCTCTGTGTCTCGGAGCCTGGGCAATGTTTGTTGACTGTGAGAGGTCCCTTCTTGGCCCCAGCCTGTGGGCTGCCTGGTTCAGAGCAGCAGCTCTTGGTCATGATCAACCTATCTGCTCCTACTTTTAAAAAAGTAAACTTTATTTCAACTTCAAAAAATAAAATAACAGACAAAAGGCAGCTTAATAAAAACATTACTTTAGAAAAACTCCCTCCAGGCACATTTATCTCATTTCGTCCCCAAAACAAACCCAACTGTTTCTCCAGTGTTCATAAAGATACATAAATAAGCCCAGATTGGTTAAATGACATGACCAAGGCCTCCTTGTTAATGAAGAAAATGAAGAAAAAATACTTAATCATATTCATATAAAACTAGACCTTATATTCTTTTTTGGACCCTTAGCATTGGTATAGTGCATTCTTTGCCTTTGCTACAAAAATATTACAATATTACTGTTACCTATAGTCTATACGTTACATTGCTTGTATTTTCCCAATGTATCACCATATTCTTAACACCTTGTATAATATAAATACATGAAGAACATTTTTGTATTTATATTATTAACCACGATCCTCATATATGCAGTCCCTAGATTATCCTCTAGCTGTCTTTCAATTAACATTAACCTCTCTAGACTACCCCTGTCAGCCACAATCACATTTATAAATCAGCAGTGTTTGCTATACTCATTAAAATGTGCTACCATCAACTCTATCCATTACTACATATTTACAATAGACCTTATTAAACATTCTACATGCGTTCAGGATCAGCTCTGAATATAGAGTATAGTCAGAACTATACTCTGAACTTTAGAGTATAGGTTAGTAGGAGACAGAATGTGGGTTGAGAAGGGGGAGCTGATTCTGAATGTCTGCTCCTACTTTTGTTCTATGGAGACAGAGGCAGGGATGTGCTGATGGGGAGCAGATGGCTTGTCCTGCCGCAGTGGGGACTGAATTGCAATAGCCTTGATTGGGGGGTGACCTTCAGGGTTCTGGGCAGAGTGGGAACCAGAGTTTCCAGAGTTAGCATTTGCGGTTAACACTCCCTCCTGTTCCAGTTAACAGTGGGGAGCCTGTAAGGCTGCCAGGCAGAGGCCTAGGTGCCCTCTGGGGAAATAGTCCCACCCCAAGACTGTCCAGAAGCAGACCAGGGTAGTCTGAGATAGACACTGGCCCCCTGTGACCCCCTGCCATGCAGAATTCAGAAGATAACACCCCGTGAGCAGGCTCCAGGCTGGGGCCTTCTCTACTTGGGAATACCTGTCCCGCATCCAGGTAAAGCTGAATCTCTAATTCTGGGACCAAATTAGAGACTGGACTTTACTGGGCACCAGTATCATCTACCAGCTTGGCTCCAACCAGATCTACAGCATCAGAATCCCTGTGGGTGGCCCAGAGAATTTACCTTTTTCACAAGCTTTCCAGGTGGTTCAAATGCATGGTCAAGTTTGACAGCCAACAATGGAGATGGCCTCCAGTTGCCAAGAAGCTTGGTTTTCTCGAAATTGTTTTTTGAGCCAGACGCTTGGTATTCTGAGTCTGGGCCCTTGACTCTGGTCTTGGCTCATAGGTGGCATTCTCTCCGGCAGGCTGACCACCAGGGGCACCCATCTATGCAGGCCAGTGGAAGGGAGCCAGACAAGGAAAATGCTCCCATCCTGGTCCCTGGCAGATGTGCTCAACATATGCATGAGAAGAAAACTAACAAGACAAGGCAGCGCACACCAGCATCTAATCAGGAAGAGTGAATGCAGGGAGGGGCAGTCACTCTCTCCTTGCAGGGGTCTGGGAAGGCTTTTCCAGGAGGAGAGGCTTGAGTTAGGCCTTAAGGAATGGGTGGGATTTAGGTTTCCCAGCAGGACAGGAGGGCATCCAGAGGGTAGAGAATCAACATAAGCAGACCCTGATGGGAGGAGGGGATCACATTCGGCTCCAAGAACGGGTAGTAAGATGCAGGGAGGGTCAGGTGGTAGAGGGCCTTGAATGCATGGCTGGTACAGCATCAGTTTCACTAAGGGAAAATCTTTGGTAATTCACAAAGCTTTATGCAAAAACCTGAACCATTCTTTTTTCCCCATGTGGGCAAAAAGGGGAGTCAGTGAAAATTTTTGAGTGTTGGTGGGATGCATATCAGAAGTATTAGGGTGATTAAACTACCAGGGAAGTGGAGAATGGCTTTTCAGGGGTTGTGATGTAGTGGTCCAGGGAAAGAATCTGATTAGTTTGCCCAACACAGTGTTGTTGTTTTTTCAATTCGTATGTCTTTAGAAAAAGTTTGCACCCTACGGTTTCCATAATCTGCCACTCTACCTTTGTTTTACAGCCTCCCACATTTATGCTATCTGCTTAGTCCCTGAAGGTAGAGTTTTCAATCCCTGGAATGGCATAGAGGTAGGAATTCCAAGTAGGGGAGATGACAGCCATAGTCCAGGAGGAAAAGTAATGAGGCAAAAAGCAGAGAGATTAGGAAGAAGCAACAACAACAAAAAAGAAGAAGTAAATTCGACAAATTGACTGATTGAGGGAGAGTAGAGGAGTCAGAGATTAAACTAATGGAATGATGCTACTGACAGTCACAGATGGCCCACGAGCAGCTCTCAGAGGTGTTTGCTTCTGGATGTGTTGGTTTAGTTGCAACTACAGGCCTTGTCTAAGGCAGTTGGCAGATTGGGCCTGGTGCTCAAGAAAGCCGTGGGTGCTGGGGACGCGAGTCATGGAGAAGGCAGGTGATGCGGAGGTGGGTAAGATTGTCCAGGGAGAGGATGGAGAGTTGGGGAGAGACCAAGGACTGGGCCTGGGGACCAACTCACTTCTTGGGGCGTGTGTATAAGAGTTGGGTTGGTAGTGAAAGTGGATCCAACAGAGACCAGAGTTAGGAAAGGAAAGAATATCCCAGATCAACTGCGGGAGGCACTCCAGAAGCCATGAGGAAAATGGGTTGGGGATGCTTAGTTTAATAAGCCATAGGCTTTGTGTGCTGTGGGCAGGAGGTGGGGGCAAGGGTTCCTGCTATTTGGCTCCACTCCCTAAATGGGGAGCCAACAGGGTGGCAGAGTTTCTGGGTATTTGGCTTCACCTGGGGCTGGCACTGGACTCCTTGCACAAGCTGGCTATAAATTGGACAGTAGAAGGATGGTCTCTCCTCTGACATGGCACTGTGCACTCTGTAAGCAGCTGTGTTTGGACAACGCTGAGCTGTTTTGTTTTTTTTTAAGATTTATTTTATTTATTTATCCCCCCCGCCCCTTGTTGTTTGTGCTTGCTGTCTGCTCTCTGTGTCCATTCGCTGTGTGCTGTGTCTGCTCGTCTTCTCTTTGAGGCACTGGGAACCGAACCCGGGACCTCCCATGTGGGAGAGAGGTGCTCAATCGCTTGAGCCAGCTCAGCTCCCTGCTTTGTTGTGTCTCTCATTGTCTTTCCTCTTTGTGTCTCCTTGTTGTGTCATCTTGCTGCGTCAGCTCGCGGTGCCTGCCCATCGCACCAGCTCGCTGTCTCTCTTGTCTTCTCCAGGAGGCACTGGGAACTGAACCCCAGACCTCCCATGTGGTAGGTGGGAGCTCAATCGCTTGAGCCACATCCGCTTCCCAAGGCTGTGCTGTTAACGTTTGTCCTGAGCTGGCTCCCCCTCTCCTTCTCCCCGGGCAGCCTAGAACACCATGGCTACCTTTCTCAGCACCCTAAGGCAGAAGCTGCATTCTGGTAAATGAGCTGGAGCTGCTGGAACTGTGAAGCCTGCCTAGGCCACTTAAACTTCCGGGATGGCTGAACACTGCCAGGTTTCCATTTGGGTTTTAGCTGTTCCTTCTCCTTGTACCCGAATCATCCTGTAAAGTTAAAGAGAATGGCCACTCAGCTGTGACTGCCAGTGGGGAAGCTCACTTTAAGGGGTAAGGACTGGGGTTTGGGATGAAAACCAGTCAGTGCCGCTTGGCTTCCCATTCTTCCCAGAAGCGAAAAGCCAGCTGGTTGGTTCCCCCCCAGTTTGTCTCTGAAGCAGTATCTGGTATTTATAGAGGACTGAAGCAAGGTCCAATGAGCGCAGAATGGAAAATCCTGAGCCCGGAGTTCTCTGGAGCACCCATCTTTTGGCTTTCTCTTCCCCGGAAGTTCAGCTAAGGTTTTCTCTTGGAAACTTTCAAGCTTTGGGAAGTTTGGAGAGGCACAAATGGGGACATCTATACTAAAATCAACGGTCTTTCTCATGGTGTCTCGGTGTGTATTATTATGGTTGATAGCAAGAAGGTGGGTGAAGGGCAGGGCGAATGGCTCAGCGGGGGAGGCCCGAGGAGCTGCTGCAGCGTCCAGCTCTCTGGCGGGAAGCTAGGAAGCCCGTTGTCTCCTGTTCGTGCAGCCCCTAGGACCTCCCACTTTTGAAATTATGTGCCTGTGCTAACCTACTGGTCAGAAACCAGAAACGGTGGTTGCTGTTCGCCCAAGCCCTTCCAGCTGCAAGGAAAAGGAATTGTCAAGTATTTGACATTTAAAAAGACAACTGCAATGAGTGAGATATCGACTGACACATTCATTAAATGTCACCACTTTTGTTTCTCTTCAACGTTCAGTGCTTAAGCAGCTCTAAATTAATTACACAGCTACTTGATTTATTCTTTACACCCCCCTCCCCACTCCCTTCCACCGTCTCCAGGCGTAACAGCAGCACAGTGGCTTATTCCCTTTGTTCTCAAGTTACCCAGTTGTGGAAGTGGAGCCTTCAAGGAAATGGGAGCTTGTCCACGCCACAATGTGCTCGCAGGGTGCAGTTCAGAAGCTGAGCCTGACCGCTGCCTTCAAAGCTACTCTATCCCTCCTGTACAGATGAGGGAAACGAGGCTCAGGGAGGTTAAGCGGTCTGTCTGGGGGTACAATGGGGAAGTTTGGGGACCAGAACTTGAACTCTGATCTTCTGGCTCTAAGCTCTTGGTTTTACCAGATGTGTTGGTGTTGAGAAATGCATCCGTCCTCACATGGCAAATCTGGCAGCAAACAGCATTATGGGTCAGGTAGCCACTGAGGTTAAATAAGCTGGTGAAAACAAATCCACCCCCCAGCTTCATTGACAGGGACAGAGAGTGTCAGGAGCATCAGGGCCACCACAGGTGGGGTCCAGGAGGGACTCTGCTTGGTAAGTCAGGCATATTTGGATCATCTGGAAAAGAAACTTATTGGTAATTTAAAGAGGTATCTGAAGCTCGTCTGGCTCTTTGATTTCATAACCCATTTTAACTGCTGTGTATCATTGTCAGTAATTTCTCCAGGAAGATGAAAGAGCAGGGAACAAAAGGCCATAGCCCTTTCAACTGTGATTAGCAAGTCACAGAGACTCACAGTTCTTTAAAAAAAACAAAAAACAAAAACACTTGGAATTTCTAGCCACAGGTTTTCTTTCCTATTGCCCCAGCCTGAAGGGTCCCTGCAAACCTGACTGCAAAGGTGAAGTCACAGAGAGAAAAAGAAATGCTACGTGCCCCAGGAAAGCCTGAGGCATCTGCCCACGTCAGTGCACTGTGTCTCTCTGGATAATCCCTGATGTGTCACCAAACTTCCCCAATCTGTGCAGAAAAAAACGAGCCACCTCATGAAAAAGAGTCACATAGCCATAGCTGAGATCCCTGCAGCAGGAAGCTTGTGGCTCTGGCACTGAAAGGAAAGGGACGCAAGAGCTGAGCTAGCCTGTGTGAGTTCCTGAGCTCGCAGGGTTCCTCTGAGTCCTGAGTTCTTCCTTCTGTCCTATCGCACAGGAGCGCATCATTAGATTTCTCCTTCCAAGTCTGATGGCACGAGCTTTGTTCAGAGCCGCATACTGTAGAGTGCTGAGTCATCCTGCCTTTCCTGAGCTCAACGCTGGCTTTCCAGTAGAGTTGCTCAATTGCACCAAGACTTCCGCTTTTCCTTGCATTGTCCAGCATGGGATACATTTATGGGGTGACTGGCTGGGGTCTGCTGCCACAGGTGGATCCCGCAACTCTTTAGCTATTCCTGGAGGAGCAACTCTGATGTGAGGGATGGAATTAGGATCCATGATGGATGGTTCACAAGGAGGGATGAGACTCGGGTCTCCAAGGATACATTTCAGGGCACCTTGAGGAGGATACGCATAGATGGCTGGGTTAGGAAACTCTTCTAGGATGCTTTGAATCCCTGCCATACCTCTAGCATTGCCCTTGCCACATTGTAGAGTAATTTTCTATTTATTTGTCTGTCTCTTCTTAGATTGTGAGCCCCTTTGAAGAGATGTGGTTTATTAGAAGACAGTTCAGCATGGTGTTAAGAATGTGAGCTCTAGGATCTAATTACTTGGGTTCAGCTTCATGACCTTGGGCAAGTTCCTTAACCTCTTAGAGCTGGAGGGAGAATTAAATGAGATAATCTATGCAAAGCACTTAGGACAGTGCTTAATGTATGTTAGTTATTATTACTAATTTGTATATCCTCAGCCCTAGCATGTTAACCTGGTATACACTAGGTCCTCAATACATGTTTGATGAGTGAATGAGCGAGTGACTACCTATGTGCATGCAGGAAAAGAGTCGTGAAGTCCAGCTGACATTCTTGTGTTGATAGGGATGGGGTGATTTAAACTGGGACAAATGTAGGGCAAGAGAGAGAAGTTGGGTTGCAGGGTTGAGTTTTGTCAACATGTTGGGAGAAGGGCCAGGAAATTTGCACTTGTGGGAGATGATTTCCACAGGAAATTGGTGAGAGCTGAGTTTAGTGTGAAAGGTCTAGTTGGTTAGGTTTGCTCTCCATCCACTGTGTGCTTGGCTCTGTGCTGAGGATCTCCAACACGTGCTTATTGGAGATGAGGATGGGTTTCTGGACAGAATGTCAGCAAGTGGCATCTTGTGGGGTGATTATAGTGTGTCCTCAAGAGTTGGGCCCCTGAAAATGTGGGTTAAAATAGATTTTTGTGAATCAAGTTCTATTTAAGGACCTTGGATTAGCTTGTTATGAAGAATCATTTTATGAAGCCCTTGATTGATCTGTTTTTGTTCATGAGCGTTTTCATTGAGTCACTTTGCTTGGACACATTTCCATCATTCCACACACAGCTTTCTTTTCCCTTGACCTCTACGTGTTGATGATTCCTGAAGAATTTCTCTTTGGGTCTCTCCTTGTCTACTTGCACCCGCTTAGCAGCATCAGCCTCCTGTCTTCACATCTTGTTTTTGTGTGTAAGCTTTCTATACATTAATCCTTCACGCCCGACCTCTCTGCTTAGCGGCATCTTGACCTACAGTTGTCTGCTAGACATCCACCCAGCATCTCAGACTCAGTTTGACCCAAACTAGACTCGTCCTTTTTACTTGTTATGCTGAGTTCCTCGTTTCTAGAAAAGGCACCATCACTCCTTTGGTTCCTCGTGTATAAAACATACAATGGTTTTGAACCTCCTTCCCTCTCCTTGCCTTCCAGACCTAATCAGCGGTCAGTCCTGTTGCGCTTTCCATTTGTAATCACCACCTCTGGTGCAGGTGCCCTGTGTCCACGTGCTCTGTCTAGGCCCTAGCTCAGGCCGCCCCCCACCCCATCTCAAGTGGATGACTGCAACTGTCTATTGGCCTCTTTGCCTTCAGCCTTTCCTTGTGGGCTTGGCCACAAGCCATGCTGGCCCTGCAGCTGTGAACTAGCTGGAGGAAAGGAAACAGGGAGAGGCAAGTCCTGTTCCCTGTTCTAGGGAATCAGACATCTGGATAGGAGAGCATGGCCCAGCACAAATCATAATGTCCCGAGGAGCTTCTGGCTGAGAAATAGCCCAGAGAGGTGAGGCTGGCTAAGTGGATGGGGTATGGCAGCCAGATTGATTCTTAAAATCAGGCAAGTCTGCAGGTAACCAGCCTGTTTGGAGGGAGGGGCAGCAGATCCAGTTCCCACTAGAAATATTTGGCAAGAACTGGGCGGGGACGGGGTCTATAGCCTATTGGTACAAGGTTCAGGACAGGGGAAATGGAGGGCTCTTTGGGCAGCCAGGCATTCTGCCTGGGCTGACCGGTGTGAGCAAAGTGGCAATTAAACTCAGGGAGCTCATAGCCACCTTAGATTCAGGGTACTTGACAGTCCTAAAGAAACTCAAAACCACATCTCTCTCTGGGTCTTCACTTGTAAGGACCCCTTGGCTTGGAATAGTCCCCTCCTCACAACTCCCATATCTCCAAATACCACCCATCTTTAAAGGCCTAGCTCAAACTCCATCTCCTTCCTGGAGCCATCGCTCATCCTGCCAAGCCTGTGATACTCTTCCTTGGACTTCTAGATCCTTTGATTTCACCTTCCTTTACTTCACTTAACCACTTTCTAGCTTGGATTATTGTTACATATATTGTCATCCTATTTCCCCTATTAGACTAAAAGCTCTTGGTGGGCAAGACTCAAGTCAAAGCCATCTTCACCGCCCCAGCACCTAGCACAGGGTCTGGCCCAGAGTAGGGGCTCACTATATATTTCCTGATTTTATCCAACAATGGATAGAACACATTGTTTCTCCTGATTAGTTTCTCTGAATCAGCCATTCAGTAGCTGTCACCCTCCACAGGTCTGCTAAGTTCACTGAGGTCCTCATTAGTGCTGATAACCAAATATTTTCAGAGAAGCAGATGTAGCTCAAGTGGTTGAGTGCCTGTTTCCCATGTATGAGGTCCTGGGTTCAATCCCTGGTACCTCCTAAAACCTCTGTCTCTATCTTTATCTCTATCTATATATTTTTTCCAGTTCTTCTTCTCCTGGGCATGTAGTTGGACTGTACATCTCCAACCCCTTGTGTGTTGGGGAGGCCATTTGAGTAGGAGCGAGCTCTGGGCAAAAAACTGTGAAGGGAACTGTGGCAGTTTGATATCATTATGAATTCCAAAAATAGATATTGGATTATGCTTCTAAACTGGTCTGTTCATCTGGGCATGATTAAGTTATGATTAGGGCTTTCATTGGGCCAGTAGGGTGTTGAGCCCCGCTCCTTAGTGGGTGGGGTCTCAAAGATAAAAGATGTGGCAAAGGACAGAGTTGGAGTTTTTTTGATGTTGGAGTTCTGATGTGGAGTTTTA
>JAQZBX010044617.1:6457-21396 GCA_029593785.1 Cabassous unicinctus
CCCGCAACCCCGGCCCCTTCCCGTACCGCGTAGTTGCCCCCACCCTCTGGTTTCCTCTCTGCCACCCTCGAACCCCGCCCCAGGCCCCGCCCCGCCCTTCCCCAGGCTCCGCCCCGCCCTTCCCCAGGCTCCGCCCCGCTCCATTAAAGCTCACTTTTAGCCGCTGGCCCGGAGCGCCCTCTGGCGTCTGCGCATGCTCCCTGCTCCCAACTGCAAAGTCCTCCAAAGGGACCTTCTAGGCTGCGCGCCCGTCGCCCCGACTCGGGCCCGCCCGCCCGCAGCATCTCGTTGGTGCTGCCGGGTGACCTTCGACCCCGCGGCTGCGGGGCGGGGAGGCCTGCGCTCCGGGCGGGCGGCGGCTGCTGCAGCGGGACCCGGGAGCGGGGCCCGGCGCCGCCCGGGCTGCGGGGCGATGTGAGTCGGGGTGCAGCGGGGCGGGGATAAGGCGGCTGCCGCGTCGCAACCTCCGCTCCCTGCCTAGGAAACCCCGGGCGGGCGGGTGGTGGAGCCTCAGGTCTGGGGGGCGGTGGATCGAAAGACGACGCGCGGCCCTGACTTTTCCCCATTCCTTCCCTGTGTCTACAAATACCCCTGACGACCCCAAAACCTAAATCTGCCTCGCACTCCCCAGAAGATCGCGCCACCTTGGCACATTTTCGCATCTCCTGGAGCCCCTCAGAATCCCCTAACGCATTCTGCGAATTCCCCAAGCCCACCACTCTGTACTGCATGTGCCCAAGCCCTTCCAACCTCCTGAAATTCCTCTGATCCTTCATACCCACCCACTTTCTCCTTGCATTACCCCCACCTACATTCTCCTTGCACCATGTCCAAATCCAAAAATCTTGCCTCCATCTCCCCAAGCTCTTTCAAACATCCTGCATCCCCCTAAGGGCCTTTAACTCCTACTTCCAATCCACACGTACCCAGACCAAAGGCCCCCACCCCAATCCTGTCCAGTGTACTCCCCCTCATTGAGTAATCCTGAGGATGTGTCCTGAAGTCTTAAGAAGAGATTGAGAACAGGAAAGGATGCACCCTGCAGTTCTTGGTTTCATCCCCAGACGTCCTGTTGATGGCTCAAGCCCCAGTATTTTTCCCAATCACCTACCTTTAGGCTGTGTACACTTTCCTCAGCCTGCTTCCTCCTTCCCAGAGAATAAACCAGACCAAGAAAGTGGGGACCCTTTTTCCTGGGAAGTTGCTCAAGGATTCAGGGCTAAAGGGGTCCTGGGAACTGATGTTTTTAGGCCAGAGCAGGAGGGTGTAATTTCAAGGATCCCCAGGGTCCCGGCTTGTTGATCTGTCTGCCTGGGGATCAGATGTCCTGACATTTTGGTTTATTGTTAGCATTATGTTAAAATTTTAAGGCTCTCAATACTTAGAGAATAGAAAGTCAATAAAGCTCCCAAATGTGAGATTGAAGGAAAGTTGTTCAAGCTGGAAGTTCCACAGCATACACATATTTCATATGTAAAACCTAAGGCCTTGGGGTATATATGTGTGTGGTGGGGGGGATTGACTTGGCAAATAGAGAAACAAAATAGAGAAAGCCCTTTGTAGAGTTAAAGTTCTCAGCAAAGATAAGGTGGCGTTTTTTATGTTCGTTGTAACAGCATTCAGAGGGGGCCTAGAGGAGAATTTTTTAAAAGTCTTGGGCTGCCTCAGAGTTCAGTCATGTTGATACTCGGGGTGTCTCTCCGTCTCAGGGACTCTGGATTTGGAATTTGTAGTTCTACTGCCCCTGATCTTTTTTCTTCATTGGTGTTTCTGTCCCATTAGGACCTAGAACAGATATCCAGGTAGGAGGGACTGACAGCAAGCCAATTTCATTAACAGTTAGGGATGAGGATGGGAGGTTTCCACTAACCTGTGTTCTCTGTCTTCTATGCTAGGTGAGCCCCAGGCGTGTCTCAGAGGGATCCAAGTGACTTCTCTGCAGACTACTTGCCATGATGCTCTACCAAGGACAGAGGCAATAAATTGGGGGTCCTTCCCCATGGTCAGCTCCCCAATGGCCTGGGTGAGGTAAGAGCTGTGTATAGGAGCCAGTTTTTTGGAGTTTCCCCAGTTGGGAGGACTGAAGGGTGTAGATCACAGGCTTGTTTAAAGCTTTACACATTCAGCAAGGTTTCTAGAAAGACACCTAATCTTACAGACTCATTTCTTGCATCAAGTTGCAATACCTTAACTTCTGTTGAGATCGATCCATGCATTTGCTTGCTCCCTTAGGTCATTCATGCCTTAGTGGTGTCCCCTCCTTCCTTGGCCCAGGCTTGACTGTTGTAATACATAATCTGAGTACCAAAATCCTGGAGGGGAAAACCAAATAGTAAGGCCTCTGGTCTCCCCATTGGACAAAGGGGGAACACACTGAATACATTTTAAATGAAGAAACACTAAATCAAGGTTATAGAACTTGTGCTCCATTTTCAGATGTTTCAGCTTTTGAATGTGTCTTTGTGTCCATTATGTAATACCTCATTTGAAGAGAACCTCAAAAAGATAAATTTGGGGTGGCGATTGGGATTGTGGTGAGGGAGAAAAAGAGTGAACCTGGATGATGTGGGATGGGTAAAGATGTGGGGAAGAAAGGAGAACGGTATAGGCCGGAGTGCTTGGGATTCCCACATTTCGGCATCTTGGCTGAATCTGGATGTGGGCCTCGGGCTGGTGGCCATGTTCGCCTGCTGCCCATCACGTCTTCTGGATCCTCCTTTTACCCATGCTTTTCCTGCTGCCTGGGTTTCTGGTCCCTATGGTTACAGACGTCAGGATCCTCATCCCTCTCCAGTCCTGAGAAGCCATCTTTCCTCCTTAGCACAGTCTGACTTGAATTCATGTCTACCCAGCATGAATTCCTGGGAGAGAGTAGGTGACGATGACGAGCTGGTTCTGCTCAAGTTCCCCAGAGCAGGGCTTTCTTGATGCCCTTGTGCTTTTCCTCAGGGCGGGCTGGCTGCTCTGACACCATGGGGAGCTGCTGCAGCTGCCTGAACAGAGACAGCGTCCCGGACAACCACCCCACCAAGTTCAAGGTACCTACGGCTTCCCTATGTGGCCTTGTAGGCCCATGCAGTTGTGCTGCCTCAGCCTCCCTGGAGAAGGTGAAAGGCAGGCTGAGGCTGTGGGCTCATTAGCACTTCTCAGGCTCTGGGCCTCTGAGATGGCCCAGGCCACCGCCGTTTTTGAGGCTCTTGGTATGCCCAAGAATAACGAAATGCCATAATACAGTAGCAAAAACTGCTTTTACAACGTTCACCCCTGTCGGCGTATCTTTGCAACTTTACGTGTAAATTTTTTTGGGAAAAATGACAATAGTCTGTATTTATGAATTGTTATATGTAGAATATTTAAAACAGTGCTTAGCACATGGTAAGCACTATGTAAGTGCTGTCTGCTTTGGGAAGCTAAGGCCAGGCCCAGTGAAACTCTGTGCCTCTGCCTCCCACCCCTACCTCTTCCCTCCCTGTAGGGGGAGCCTTCCCCTCACCCTAAGGGCATGTTGAGGCAGAGGTTTTTCCTGCCCACCAGAAGAGGGAGCCCTCAGCAAGGGCATATGGTTGGGGGAGGTAGTGAAGATGATATATATCTATTCTCTCTTGGGCTTGACATCCCCAGGGTCTTAGGATTTTGAACTTGGAACTGAACCCCTTCCCCCATTGACATCTGGTCCTTGGACACTAAGCCACGGGTGGTCCAAGGTCATGTAGCCTTGATCATATAATCATACGACCTTGGAGGTCATCTAATCACCCCTGTCCCCACTGTCTAAATGAGAACAGTAAGACCCAGAGAGAAGGGATTTGCCCAGAGAACCGCAGTGGATCAGTGGTCCTGCTTTGCGCATTCCCCAGCAACCAGAGTGGTCAGGTGAGCCCCTCAATGCCCCCTGTCTAGCCCTGCATCGTCCTGCCTCCCAGTGGTTCAGGGACCCATAGTCACACTCACTCATTGACCCTTCTCTCCTGTTCCCCCATCCCGCCCCCAGGTAACGAATGTAGATGACGAGGGCGTGGAGCTGGGCTCTGGGGTGATGGAGCTGACACAGAGCGAGTTGGTGCTGCACCTGCATCAGCGCGAGGCTGTGCGTTGGCCCTACCTCTGCCTGCGGCGCTATGGCTACGACTCCAACCTCTTCTCCTTTGAGAGCGGCCGCCGGTGTCAGACGGGCCAGGGTGAGTACCAGCACCTGCCCCACCCTGGAATAGGGCCCTGTGCATCTTAGGCAGGCCCAGGGGCTGAAAGGTGCAGCTCAGGACTGTGGTGAAGTCTGTTATGGAATTTGAGAAACTGCCTTAATATTTAACCTGCCAACAGACTTGGCAGGGGTTGCCTAGAGAGGGGAAGGGTCCTGGCCAAGGGGGCATAGCCTTTCAATTGCAGACTCTTAGGCCAGTGCTCTTTCTCTTCAGTCATTGCAGCTCTGGCCTAGGTCCCTTTCCACCTGACTTGAATTTATTGCACAGCCCATGAGAAAGAGCCAGTTCTCCCAGGCTAGAGCTTGCCTGGCGAAAGCAAGCAACTCTTTCCCCTCCTGTTACTCCAGTTTCAAGGGTCCCTGTGGCCCCGAGTAGGAGCAGGCTTTCTTCTGAGTCCCCAGGTCAGGCAGCCTGGGCCCCGTGAATAACGGAAGGTCAGGTGAAAGGCTCCAGCTGCTGTGGGGCTGAGTAACTTGAGAACGATAGATCAGGGGAGGCAGGGTTCTAAGGTCCCTCATGTACAGACTCACCCTCGAGAGGTGGATCTTTGTCCCCTCTCACCTGTGGGCAGTGGGCTGTGTTCTCCCTTCCTTTCCTCACTGCCCCCCAGCCAGAGGTCAGGGAGTGGTGGGGCTGTTGCATGATGTCAAGCCATGGCTCTTTGAAGGGATGGCATGATCTGGGCTTATCTTTTAGGATCAAGACATAGGTCTGCAAAAGGGATCCTGCATGGGTTAAATGCAGTTTGGGATTATGGTTGTGTAGAGGTAGAATAAAGGGGCTTTTGTGATGAGGCCATCAACAAAACAGTGAGTCTCTCAGGTTGTGTTTGCTGGAGGAGCTGCCCCCTCCATGAAGCCTACCCATGGAGTTCATGAGGCAGAGGCAGTTAATGTTGGGTGAGCAGAGATGGGGGCAGAAGGTGTCCCTGCTCCTGCTTGTGGTTGATGGACACTTGGGATTCCCAAGGGGCTGCCCTAGGCCCCAACAGGGTTCTTCTTAAACTCCAGGCTTTCCCAGCCTTTTCTAGCCTTGGCATAGCTTGCCAGAATAGTCCTTTCTCTTCCCCTATATCTTTCTCATCCCATTCCTGCAAACCACAGTGGCCCCATACCCAGGCCTAGATTGTTTGTCTTTGTTTGGGATCTGTGCATAAGCATACCCCAAATAGCCTGCCCCAGTCCCAGCTCCCACTGTTGCAGAAGGAAGTGCAGAATCCCAGGCTGGCCCACCACCCCAAGGGCGTCTTTGGATCCCCTGAGTCGCAGGTCTTCAGCCCAGCCCCGCCATCCCCAGGGATGTGGAGGAGCCGCACTGGCGTTTGAGGGGTTCTAAGGTCGGCTGCACTGAGGAGCCGCACGGTTGCCTCACCATATTTGTCCTTGAGATCATCTGCCAGCCCTTCCTTTCTGCACTAGAGTTCAAACTGCCTGAGGCCAGGGACCTACATAGTAGGTATTCACCCTGTGGCGCACCGAACAAGCCGTGAATGGGACAGAATTTCCTGCCCTCAAAGAGCTTCGAGTCTGTTGGGCATAGGCTGAAGGCTGGTGCGCTGGGTGTGGCTCACTTTTCTGGGGAGCAGGGGGTGGTGAGCAGAGGAAGAGGGGACAGCACGTGAAGTTAGAGTGGGCACTCATCTATTACTAGCCTTTTCTGCTCTGCTGCTTACTTCTCTTTCCCCCACCCCGTACACACACACCCTTATTAAAATTATTTCGCCTCAAGAAGGGTAAGAAGCTGCCACGTTTGGACTTAAGATGATGGTAATGGCTACTGCAGGTATTGGGGTGCAGGTAGCTCCTAGACTAGCTTGGGATTCTAGGATGTAACTGGGAAGAGGGCTCAGAATGAGTTCAGGGACATTTCCTGAGCTTTGTGCATCTGTTGAGCAACTCTGCCTCCTTCCCAACTGGGCACAGGCTCAAAGGAGCCTCATTTCCTCCCCTCCTCCTTCAGGGATATTTGCATTCAAGTGCTCCCGGGCCGAGGAAATCTTCAACCTCCTTCAGGATCTGATGCAGTGCAACAGCATCAATGTGCTGGAAGAGCCAGTCGTCATCACCCGCAACAGCCACCCTGCAGAGCTCGAACTCTCTCGGGCCCCCCAGCCTCCCAACAGTGAGTAGACTCCTGTCCTGGGCACCCCAGGGCACACACATGTGTGCACACACATGCACAGACCCAGGAAGCACGAGTCCTGGAGGTACAACAGTCAGGCAGGCAGGTGGGAAGGTGCGGCATGAGCCTCCTTCTAGGACAGTGGTCCGTCATCAGAACTGCTCTTGGGATGGGAGAGGTCCTGGTCTGGGCCAATCCGGTGACTCAAGCTGAGGCTGTGGGAGTCCTGGGCCTTGTACTGACTGATGGTTGGGAAGCAGACAGGAAGACACTGGGTTTCCATGGAAATGGCAGTCTGGGGCTTCTTTGCTTCCTTCTGTCTACTGGGTCATACCCATATACCTTTCCTGCTGCTGGTGAAGGCTATGACCATTTTCTGGAGACATTCCCACATTTTCTGCTTGTTCATTCACTGAGTCCTTACTGAGTTCTGCTCTGGGATCTGTCCTCCATGGCCTGTGGGGGTCAGAAGAAATAGAAAAAGCCCCTGCTTTTGACAAGCTTCTCTGGGGTTCACTGGCAGAGGCAGAATAAGGCAAAGGGATAGTCCAGTGAGTAAGTAGGCGAGCCCTGGATGTTTCAGGTAAGAATATAATGGAGAAAGTGAGGTCCAAGCCGAGCTTTGAGAGAAAGGGCAGGATTTGAAGAGCAGAGAGAAGGTGAAGGATAAGTTCAGCTGGGGCTAACCTTCAGTGCCCTCTTGGGGGCCCTGAGAGTGTCTCCCACTGATTGGAGGAGTCCCAGGACACCACACAGTTACAGGTGGCTGTCAGTTGGTTTAAATGATCCTCACCTGGACTTGTGACCTCTGTGTGCAGCTCTAGGCTACACTGTCTCCAGCTTCTCCAACGGCTTCCCTGGCTGCCCGGCTGAGGGTCCTAGGTTCTCAGCTCCCCGGCGCCCCTCGACGAGCAGCCTGCGACACCCCTCGCTTGGGGAAGAGGCCACCCATGCCCTCATTGCCCCCGATGAGCAGGTGAGCAAGCAGCTGCCGTGCCCCTGCCTGGGTGTCCTTGGTGGGGTTGGGGGATCAGGAAATGTGGCTGCCTCCTCCCAGTAGGAATCATGGGGAAGAGAAGAAATTTGAGAGGGGTCCCTTGCCCCAAAAAGGGAGGCAGTTTCCCTGGAAGGTTTGGAGGACAAGGAGGAGGCAGAAACGCCAGCTCTTTTTCCCTGTTCTTCTTTTCTCTCATCCTGACCCTTCTGTTCTTTCCCTCCTCCCTGCCCTTGGACCCTCCTTGCTTCACTTGGACTCTTCCCTCTCTACCCCCTCATGGCCCAGTCCCACACCTATGTCAACACTCCAGCCAGTGAGGAGGACCATCGCAGGAGCCGGCACTGCCTGCAGCCCCTGCCTGAGGGGCGGGCACCCTTCCCCCCAGAGGCCCAGAGCCTGGACCAGCAGGACCCGCAGGTGTTCTTGCAGCCGGGCCAGGTGAAGTTCGTGTTGGGCCCTGCCCCTGCTCGGCGGCACCTGATGAAGTGCCAGGGCCTCTGCCCCAGCCTGCGTGACCCTGCCCACCACAACAACAACGAGGGCCCCTCCGAGTGCCCTGCCCAGCCCAAGTGCACCTACGAGAACGTCAGCAGGGGGCTGCGGCGGGGGGCCGGCTGGAGACTGAGCCCGGAGGAGCCGGGCTGGAATGGCCTTGCCCACCGCCGGGCTGCCCTGCTACACTACGAGAACCTGCCCTCCCTGCCCCCACTGTGGGAGGGCCAAGCCCAGCAGCTGGGGGAGGAGGCTGGCGACGATGGGGACTCAAGGGACGGGCTCACACCCTCCTCCAACGGCTTTCCTGATGGCGAGGAGGACGAGACCCCCCTGCAGAAGCCCACCAGCACCCGGGCTACCATCCGCAGCCACGGCAGCTTCCCTGTGCCACTGACCCGCCGCCGCGGGTCCCCGCGGGTCTTCAACTTCGATTTCCGCCGGCCAGGCCCCGAGCCCCCAAGGCAGCTCAACTACATCCAGGTGGAGCTGAAGGGCTGGGGTGGAGACTGCCCCAAGGGGCCCCAGAACCCCTCGGTCCCCCGCACCCCTGTGTCCACCACCCACCCTGCCCGCAGCTCAGACTCCTACGCCGTGATCGACCTCAAAAAGACCGTGGCCATGTCTAACCTGCAGAGGGCTCTGCCCCAAGACGATGGCACTGCCAGGAAAACACGGCACAACAGCACTGACCTGCCTCTGTAGGGACGTTCCGTCCTCGCCACCCTCCACCCCACCGCAGCCCAGCGTCCACCTCACGCTCCTGTCCTCTGAGCCTACCCACCCCAGGGCTCAGGGTCGCTTTGCAGAAGGGCATTGAGGTGGGACCAGATGCTTCTGGAGCTAGTTGGGGTCCCCAAAGATGTCAGCCACTGAGTGTCCTGGTCTCCAAGTTGGGGAGAAAAGAAAGTGACGAGGCGAGGAGGAAGCCAAGACGCAAACCATGACGGGTTCCAATGATTGCAGTTAGCACCACGACGTCCGTTTGTTTGTCTGTCGTCTTTCTGTGTGTGTGTGTTTTGTTTTGTTTTGTTTTGTTTTTGGGTTGAAATTTTGAAACATTTTGTACCTGTTGGTTTTATTTATCAGTTTATTTTTCTATTTATTGGTTTAAATGTAATTTAACATATTTATTAATATTATAATTATTTTTAAATTCTGGCTCTATGGATGATGTCATCTTATGAAATCTGGCATGGTTCTGGGGTGGACATAGAGGCGGCTTAATAGAATTAGGGGGGTCATTCTGGGAAATTGGGGACGGTTCTGGTTTCTGTGATGGTCTCTTTTTCTCCTCCGTGAGGCCCTCGCCCAGACCTTAATGTTGCCAGGGATGCATGTTGCGTCGAAGTAAAGTGGCAAAAAGGACAGGTGGGATGGTATTTGCTGAGATAATGTTTAATGAAATAAAACCCTAGTCCTCTGAGTTTGGCAATGGGTGGGAGGAGGGGTTAGATAAGATTCACCTTCTCTGGAACCCCTCACAGGTTCTCCTTCTGCCACCCGGCTGGTCCTAGGGGTGCTGCTTTCCTTTAACACCTTGGCCCAAAGGTGGATCCCTCTTTGCTCCCCCTCCTCCCCAGGTCAAGGCTGTAAACCTTTAAACAGGACTTTACCAAAAGCCCAGAGATAGCAAAAGGAAAAAACACTGCGTAATGTATAACTATATCATCTGGCTTGCACAGTGTGACTTTCCCAGAGACTTGTCCCCCAGGAATGGACTCTCTGGGGCGCCTCCTCCCATACCCTAAGGGCAGGGCCCTAGCAGAGCCACCACATCAGAACACCCTCCTGGAAACCCAGAGTGTGCACGGGGTGCATAGGCACCTGCCCCAGTGCTGCCTTGTCGTGGGAGCCCCATTTCCTGTCCTGAGGCTGCCTCTCTCCCCCGCCTCTCCCAGTCTCTCTTCTTCCAAGACTCCATTTTTATCTCAAACCCTGGACAGTTAATCCAGACAAAATCCCATTTCTGTGATAAATCACTCATGGTCCAGGTGAGGAGTGGGAGGGGGTGTTTATCCAAGACTTAGGGAAAAGCCTTGTTGCCTCTAGTCACTGTTTGGTCTCCGGTCCCCTACCCTGTGAAGCAAGAAGACCTGTCATCTTCCTCACCAAGTAAACAGGGCGGAGCCGGGCTCACCCCCCCAACCCCCCACCCTGCTGTCCAGACCCCGCTGCCCAGGCCTCAGCCCCTGAGTGGGGTTGGACTGACCAGCTCCCAGGAGCCCCTCACCTTGGGGATTGCCTATGAGAGACGCCCTTCATCTGGGGCCCAGCAGGATCCCAGGGTACAGCTGCCAGAACCCCAAAACTGGCATCAAACCCTTCTCCCGTTTACTTCCTTTCATCACTCCCTGCAAGCTGGATTCATTGCATTTGTTTTTTCCATCTCGCGGTGGGGAGACTCCAACTCTGCAGCTGAACCAGCCTTCTCCGATCTGCCCTTCGGATGTCCTACTTGCACACCACCCTGCCCCTCTTTTTGGCTTCTGCAGGCAGGAGCGGTGGTCTATGCAAACAGGACAGTCACAATGGAGGGCAGTCACGGCCATGCCAGGACAAGGCCAAGGGCCCCTGTGGAGCTTGCAATTCGTGGGCTTGCCCAGGCTCCTCACTAATGGACAGGCTCTGTCGTGGGGGAGCCAGGCGCTTGAGTCAAGACACACAGGTTGTGGTCCTGACTCAGGTCCTGACTATCTCCACTACCTTGAGCATTTGGTCAAATGGGCCTTAATTTTTGCACTTGAAAAACATGGAGCTGGTTGTGAGAAGTAGCCAATAAGATGATGAAAAGTGACCCCCTTTGGAAAGATTCACCTTCTCTGGAAGGTTAACACAGCCTGATCCATCTGAGCAGGCTGTGTTAACAGCCCAACTGTGCCAGAGCTAAAAAAAAACAAAAACAAAAAACAGCTGAAAGTCACAACTCCAGGCCCCAAGACCTCGGGCTTACTGCTGCTCCTTTGCTGAACAACAGTAGAAGGAACAGCTATCTTCCTTCTCTGGGTTCACCAGATCCTGGCCTGTCCCCCCTGAATTCCCCCAAAGGACAAGTCGTAATGTAATTGCCTCAATATGCATATTTGTGGGAGATGAGGGGAGTCTAAGGGACACCTCCCAGAAGTTGACTCCCAGCCCAGGGCAGGCCCCAACCTTCCCCTGTCCCTTCCCCAGGTCACTACCTGTGACCCACCAGGTCTGTTGCAGAAATTTTCCTCTCATGGGGAGGGTGGGGTGCGAGGGGACGGTGGCTTTCCTGGCGGGAAGGGGCGGGTGGGAGCGCTACCCAGGAGGGCAATTACTGCTCCTGTGTTTGAGCCTGTCCTGCAGACGTCAGGGAGTGGCAGCGCAGATGCAATCAGTTTCCATCATCATCATGGTCCAGAGATCACCACCACCATCAGGGGATGTTTGCTGACTGCTCAGTTCTCTCCTTTAGAAACAGGCCCTACCTGGCCCCTGAGCTGCCCTCAGGAAAGGACTGGAGGCAGCATCCTGTTCAGAAGTGACATTTCAGGTCAGACTAGGAGGGGCCCTCCCCAAGCCCACCCCTTGGTAATGACAGCACTTCACAACCGTATAAACACGGTCAGGCTTTCCACAGGGCCTTAGAAGCCCTTTATCTCTTTCTGAGCACACTGGCAGGATTGTTATCACCACGGCACAGGGCAGGAAGCAGGCCAAGAGGTGAAGAGACTTGCCTCAGGCCATGAAGCTAATTAGCTGTTTGAGCTGGGGTTGGATGCCAGTCGTGTGTCTTTCCCCCAGAGGGATCCCAGGCTGGCCTGAAGGGCCTCAGCTGCCTCGGGGGCTGCAGGGAGAGTATGTTGGGAGCCCCCACCCCTGCAGGAGCAGGGCAAAGTCACAGCAGGGGGCCACATTACAGGGCCTCCATTCCGGAGTCTCTTGGAATTCCAAGCACGGGCCTGCTCTCCTTGCCCCTGCCCACCCACCAACACCGGCCCCCTCTGCTCTTCAGATTCCTCAGAAATGTCTTCCCCTCTGTGGCGGGGGGTGGGGGTGGGGGCGGCCAGGGCAGGTGTCACCGGCCTCTGGCTCCCTCTCCTGAGTAGCATCTCGGCCTCGAAGGAGGCTCTCTCCGTCAGCTCTGGAGGAACCCTCTCTGACAAATATCATAAAAGTTAAACTCAGGGGAAGCGGGTGTGACTCAATGGATAGAGCTCCCGTTTGCCATATGGGAGGCCCCGGGTTTGCTTCCCGGGGCCTCCTTGTGAGGGCAGGCCGGCCTGCGCGGTGCTGTAGGCTGATGCAGCAAGACCTCACAGCAAGGGGGAGATAGGCAGACACAGAAAAAACACACAGCAAATGGACACAGCAAACACAAGCAGCAAGAGGGGGATAAATAAATAAATAAATAAATCTTTAAAAACCAAAAAAACCACGACTGAGCCTGTTTGGGTTTTAAAAAAAAAAAAGTTAAACTCAGAGGTGGAGGAGTTTATAACGAGGGGTCCTTGGTCCTCCAGAAAAGCCACGGGAGGCCTGAGGTGGGCAGGGGTGCTGGGGCGGGGTTAGGGAGGCCCGCACAGACACCCCCACCCCCACCCGGGGCTCTGTATTTACAGGATCACAGAATCCAGGCCGGTCATCTGAACAGGAACCCATCCGGGATCCCCTCAATAGGCTGCCTGGAGATACTTATCCAGTCTTTGCTCAGACACATCCAGGCACAGGAAGTGCACCACTTCACAAGCCTGTCCTCCCGCTGGGTTCTAATTCTGCTCCTAGATCCACACACAGCTAAGTCTAGTCTCTCTGCCGAGGCTGCAGCTTTGAAATTTGGCTTCACCGCTCACTGACAACTTGACCTCTGCACCTCTATTTCCTATGCCACATCAGAGTAATAACAGTCCTTCCCACAGGGAATTGTGAGGATCAAATAAGAGAGTGTCTTCCAGCACATACCACGACAACTGGCCCATTGTAAGTGTTCAATAAATGGTAGTTGTTCGTGTCACCTGAAGATAGCTTTTTCTGGCATAACCACACATCCACCCCACTGCATAGTCTGACCCAGAACCAAGTGCAGTATCCAGGCCTGGGTGGCAACTTCAGCCGAAAACCTCCCATGTTCTAGACATTATACTTCTGCTAATGCAGCCCAAGTTAGCATTTGCTTCACTGGCCCTGATGGCTCTTGGGGCCCTAAAGCTGACCTAACCCACCAGATCTTTTCTACATAAACCACTGCAGCATCCCTCACTCTTAACCCCCATCTCATATTAGAGTCCTTGGACTTTAAATCAAAATCCAAACTGTCCATCCATCCAGTTGACGTTTCTTCTGGTTAGTCTAGGTCTGCCCCTGGAATTTAGAGGCACCTGCTCTCATTGTGAACATGCAGGTGGAGGGAGAGTAAAGATGTGGGAGGGGGGTGGGTCACGAGGGTTCAGGCTGCAGAATTCAGTGCCCGCAGTCTATTCCGGAAGCTTTGATCTGAACAGCAGGGGGTTGGTAAGAAGCCTCCCTGGTATTTGCAGTGTCTTCTCTTGCTCACCTGGTGGGAACCTCTCCTGGTCTCTCTGGGCCCCAGTTTCTCTGGGGATGGACATTCCTGCCTTGCAGAATCTAGGCAGAGCTACCTTTGGAGAGCTCCTGAGGCCAGGCGTGCCCCAGGTGTAAGCTGTCATTATGCTCACACTTAAGGGATTATTAATATAATTACTGAGTTAATGAGCAGTGCACCGGGGAGGGCATCTCAGCCCCAGCCTGGGGCCTGCTGATTGAAGGGGTGTTTCCTCAGCTCTCCCCTCCTTCTGTCCTGCCCTTTGGCTGGGGAGGCATGGTCCCTTGGGGGGTCCCTCCCTGTTGCCACCCTCCACCCTTCCCCCTTCAGCCTGACCCAGTTCCCTTGTGGGTTAGAGAGTCCCAGAAAGAGTATGGCTGGGACTAGGTGTGGGAGATGAGGAGGTGGGTAAATGGGAGGTCCTGACTCTCTGGGGAAAAGGAATATAAATGCAATTAAATTTTCTAATCTTGACTCTTGACTGATGCTCATGGAGGGCACGGACTGGAGGGTGGGGTAGAGAAGAGCTACCAGGTGTTCTTGAGGCTCCTTGTCTCTGTGGCCCAATGGGCAGTAGCTGCCTCCTTTCCTCCTGGGTTTGAGGCCTTGAGGAACAGATCAACATGTTCATATATCAGGATGGAGGACAGGGTGCACAGTCACACAAGGATAGTGGCCTTAATTTTCCAAGCAAACGTTGGACCCAAGAGGTCTAGAATAGAAAATCTGGGTTGTACAGGCTGGATCCTGACAAAGCCCCGGCTCCCAGAAACTCACAGACCACTTGGAGAAATGAGGCTCACACAGGACAGGATTATTGAACACGAGCCTTTGACATTGATAGCTGTGTGACCTGAGGCAGATCACTCAACCTCTCTGAACCTGTTTCTTCCTCTATTAAGTGGGACTAATAATACTTTGTTATTATTGTTGGGAGAGTTTTAAAAAAATAAAACATACATAAAGCACTCAGTGCATGCTTGGCACAGAGCCCAAGTTCGGCCTGGCTATGGTTGTCATGGCAACAGCTGGGTGATGTGGGGAAGCTTTCCTGAAGGAGGTGGAACATGAAGGATGAGAAGGATTTGGGCAAGGAAAGGGGAGTGTTGCCCAAAGGAGTTGTCCTGAAGTAAGGAGGTTAGGGAGGGGAAAGACTGGGCTGTTGGGAGGAGATGAGCGGATGGGGCCCGGGGCTGGCGGAGGCAAGTACATTTTATGGAAACAGTGGAGCTGGGTGCCCGCATGTGGATCAGAGGGGCAGGCTGAGGCCCCTGGGAAGCTCAGGGCTCAGGCAGGTGGAGGCAGTCAATCATTCATGAACCTGACAGACATTTATTGAGCACCTGCTGTGTTCCAGGCACTGTGCTAGGGTAGGGGACCCAGCAGGGATCAAGACAGACAAGGCCCCTGCCCTCGTGAACTTGCATTCTTCTGAGGGTGAAAATGATTGGCCGGTAAATTAATTAAATTAACAGACGGGAAGCGGGTGTGGCTCAGTGGATAGAGCCCCCGTTTACCATATGGGAGGCCCGGGTTCACGTCCGGAGGCCTCCTTGTGAGGGCACGCCGGCCTGAGCGGTGCGGTGGGCTGATGCAACAA
>JAQZBX010044618.1:0-21546 GCA_029593785.1 Cabassous unicinctus
TTTTTTTTTTTTTTTTTTTTTTTTAAGGTACCAGTGGGAACCTGGAACCTTGTCTGTGGGAAGCACGTGATCACCATTGAGCCACATTGGCTTCCCTGAGTTGGTTTTTTCATTTGTTTTGCTTGTTGTTTTTGCTTTTTCAGGAGACACCAGTTATGGAACCCAGGACCTCCCATGTGGGAGGCGGGTGTTCAACTGCTTGAGCCACATCCACTCCCACCAGTGTATTTTTAATTTCATTTATTGTGCCTGTCATTCCCATAAGATCTATTTTTCTATGTATGCTTTCAAGTTCTTCTTTGTGCTTACCCAACGTGTTCTTAATATCCTTAATATCTTTAGCCATCTCATTGAATTTATTAAGGAGATTTCTTTGAACAACTCCTTTATGTCATCTGAAGGCTTATCTTGTTCCTTTGGACCATATTTTCCTCTTTCTAGTTCTTGGTATGGATTGTAATTTTTTGTTGGTGTCTTGGCATCTGGCTTACTAGATGTATTTATTCTGGGCACAGTTTCTCTCTTTAGGGTTTTCTTGCCCTTTCTCCCTTGCTGGTTGTGTAGTAAGAACTGAGGATGTAGTTGGTACTGTAAGTTGTGGAGGCTGAATTTGCCCGCATTGCCCCAGGAACCAATGGAACTTCTCCCACCATTCTCTTGCTAGGGGTAATGATGTAACCACGGCCGTGTGCAGCAATCCAAGCTGTGCAGGCTAAGACCATCTTTAGTTGCCTGGAGAGACTTATGAAGCTCTCCATCAGACTGATGAAGCTGATGACCCTTCTTCCCCTACCTGGGGTGGGGACAGAGCTGCAGGTGTGGGCAGCAAACTAAGCCACGCAGGTCAAAACTGATTTCAGTTGCCCAAGTAGACTGACATAGCACCAGTTCCCCTCTTCCCAAGACAGGGGTGGGGATGGACCCTCCAGAGTGCCCAACAACCTAATCCGTGTGGGCCCAAAGTGCCTGCAGTTGACCTGACAGGATGAGGTAGTACTGTCCCTTCTGTCCATCAAGGGGTGAGAATGGAACCACTGGCACCCAAGAAGCCAATCTCTGGAGGCCTAAAACACCTGCAGTTGCCCAGAGAGGTTGAGGAAACACCAGCCCTCTCCTATCCTATTGGGGGATGGGGGTGGAGGGAGCCACAGGGTCTGACTATTCAGCCTGTGTGGGCTGAAAGCACTGCAGTTGCCCCAAGCAGCTGGGGAAACACTATCCCCTTCCTGTCCTATCAGGGGTGGGGGTGGAGCCACAGGCACCCAATAGTTCTTGTAAGCCAAAAGTGCCTGCAGTTACTCAGAGAGGCTGAGGAATCACAGCTCCCCTCCTATCCCACTGGGATGTGGGAATGGAGCCCCAGCTGTCTGACTATCCAGTCTGTGCTGGCCAAATGTACCTGCAGTTGCCTGGAGAGGCTGGTCCCCCCAGCTTCCTCCCTGCCAGAGCCTAGGCTAGGGCTGCAATCTGATCTCAGTCCCTACCATCGCAATGATTTTCAATCAGCCCCACTTCCCCTCATGCTGGGGTCAGAGTGAAAACGGTGAGTACCAGCCTCTTTCCAACTTGGACAGGTTCAACTTTAGCTGTCCTTAGGATTATACTTTAGCCAGCTGAATTTACTAATCAGAAGCTAAAGTCAGTGGCCAACCATCTCTTCCTCCCCTGTTTTGGGGAAATGGAGCTTCCAACTCCAGTCATGAAATAGCTCCCTAGGTGGCTTGCACTGCCAGTGGAGAATGGGCACAGGCCTCCACAGCGTGGGGTGCTCTACTCATGCATCTTCACTGCAGATAGGCAGTCTCCTCTTTCCATTCCTTCAAGGATGTTGCAGGATGCTCTTCTGGTCTCCTGGGCCCCCCAAACACATGCTTTAATAGCTCTGAGTGATTACTAACTGTCCTGTAGGACGAGCTGACTCTCAGAGCGCCTTACTCTGCTGTCATCTTGTCCCTCCTACTTTCTTTTCTTTTTTTAATCATAGTTTCCTTTAGTTCTGTGAATATATTTATAATGGCCACTTTGAAAATTTCATCCTGTTGGTCTCACAGTCAGTTTCCGTTACTTTTTAAAATTTTCCAGTGTATTGGTATACTTTCCTATTTCTTCACATGTCTCATAATTTTTTGTTGGAAACTGGAAATTTTAGATAATATATTGCAGTAATTCAGACTATCGGTCTCCCCCACCACACAATTCCAGGACTTATTATTATTTGCTTGTTTGTTTAGTGACAGACTAGACTATTTAATGAAGTCTATTCCCACACATGAACAATGTGAAGCCTCTGATTTTGCTCCACAGAGAGGTGCAGCTTTAGGTATGCCCACAGTCACCCTGGGATGACAGTGGTTTTGGCAAGGTTCTATTGGTTTCTTTCCCTGACCACAGGCAATCGTGAAGATCCACTAACAGCGTACTGATTCTATGTTGTTGTTGTTGTTGTTTTTCCAAGAATGTCCTGGGCCTATATTTTTGTATAGACTAATACAAACAATTTCAGACTCCTATGAAGGAATAGTTGCCCCATATCAGTGCTTGATATTTAATCTGACCTCAGGAGTTCTCCCCTCAGTCATGTCCTTCTCCAGCTCTCTTCCACAAACTAACTGACCTACAGTTTAGCCTATATCTTCATGAATGCACAAGTCTCCTCCCAATTGCCCCACAACTAACACCACAGCCTCCACAGTTTTTGAGAGTGCTCTGTTTTCTATGCTCTGTTGCAAATGTAGTCAGTTCCTTTGGGAAGAGATTAGGAACTATCTGTTCAATGGGCTGCTTCACAACCTAGGCAAAATCTCTAAGCCAGGACTCTAGAGTTTGTCTTTGAGTAACACTTCCACTTTAGAAGTAGAGGTGGGGCAGTAGCCTGAGGTCTTCTTGGTTTGCCTATACTGGTATGGAAACATTGCTTTACAAGTTGGAACAAGGGTAATTGGGACTCTAGTATTCTCAGTGGCACTGCACCCAAGTTAAAGCCTTTTTCTCTCAACCACACTCACCCAATACTTATCCTCACCAACAGGTAGCTGGAGGCAGGATGTGAAACGCAGACATCCTGTTCTTCCCAGAAACTGTCCAAATAGTAGCTGGGGGGAGAGAGACCAGTGTTCTTGGCTGCTCCAGTCTAGGTTGCAGTTTCTGTCTTGCTGAGCAGGGAGGTGGGAGTAAAGGAACAGACTTGATTCAAATGCCACAGACCCTCACTTTTCTTACCAAATTTGTATAGATTTTATTGAATAGATGTGTCTTTATTAGCAATATGTGCTTAGGAGCCTTTCCAGAGCCTTTAACTATTTTTTTTTATTTGCTTGTTTTTATAATTTTTGCCAGTTTCACCGGGGAGCAAGTCCTCAGAGATTCTCACATTGTCGTGCGCAAAGTTGATCCCCACTACCATCATCTCTGCCAGCCCATTTGTACAATAGTTGGTTACTTCCTCTCAGCTGCAGAGATATTTATAATGCCCCTAACAAGGTCAAAGAATTTCTACCCATCTCTAAAAAACCTGCTGAGTTTTATAACATGCATCCTCATATATTTCCTTTTGGGTGTTTTCCTGTCTCCAGTATGAAAGACTTAATTTTCACAAATTACAAGATAGCAGTTTAGCTGTACTTCTAACCAAATCAACTGTATGTTTTTTTATCAGTTATTATGGGTCTAAACTTTAAAACTGATTATAGATTAATGGCAGAAAGAGACCAGAGACCTGGTTGGGGTAAATAAATAGGTTGTAAAACCACACGAAAAAAGATTGGCTCAGTGGTATCATGCAACCTGAAGAAAGCATGGGATAGAGCACTGGTATTTATTGGCCTAAAGTTAGAGAACAATATGGATAAGTTGCTTTTATGGCTATGGTCCTATGTTAGTGCTCTCTGGATTATACTGGATGCCCCACCATGAGAAAAATATATTTCCTGTACTTTTTGTTTTTGCAATAGGTCTATCTAACTAGCTAGTTGTGATTACTGTGATTTGGTAATGACCAACTTCATAAAACATCCAAAGATAATAAGAACCTAATGGTCTGTGAACTGAAAACATATGAATGGTTAACTCAGATAAGCTCTATAGAACCATTTCAGAACCATTTAACTATTTGGCAAAAGACTCTTACCATCTTTTGGTAAGAGTCACATACATAATACCTAACTGTGTGTGCACAGGCTAAGATTATACCTATTAATTACTTCCCCTTACCACCAAAGCAGTACACTATTTCCACATTAAATATACTTCCCACTAAAAATAAAGACTCATAATCCATTGCTGATTCAGTATTACCTATCTTCTATCACAGAATTTCACAGGAATTTTGTTATATTTACAAAGTAATATTCTGCAGTCATATTTCCTCAAAATAATGCTGTGAAGTCGTTGTATCCAAGAAAAAAGAAGGAAGATAATCAAGTAAAGTTGTCCTTTGTCACATAAACACAATTTTGGATTAGAAATTAGGATCAATGATACAAATTGCTATGCTGGTTTGAATCTTTTGTGGACCCCAGAAAATTTTGTTCTTAAGCTAACCCTTTCCCGTGCATGCAAACCTATTTATGTGGGACCTTTTGATTAGACCGCTTTAGTTGAGGGCCTTTGATTTGATTGTGGGACCCAGTGTGGGTGGTAATCCTTTATTGGAGTCCTATATAAATGGAGGAGAGAAGAGAGGAAAAGCTGTCAGTTAATCCTACCATGTGAGAGAGGACTCCAGGATTGCCTGCAGCTGTAGAAAGACAGAGACACCCCGAGAGGCTGAGAGGGAGGCTGAAGGTTGGAATCAGTGGAGCAGTCAAGATGAAGCAATGAAGCCCAGAGGAGGGGGTAGAAATGAGCCATTTGCCTGATGGCCCACAGCTGAGCTTGGGGAGAAAGTGAGCCTGAAGGAGAAGGCAGAGAGCCATTTTTCCTTGCCACATGGCATGAATCCAGGACGAACAAGAGCTAACTTTTGGAGCAACAGTATCTCTTGATGATGCCTTGATTTGGACATTTTCACAGCCTCAGAACTATAGGGTTTTACCCTAATAAATTCCCATTATAAAGCCAATCCATTTCTGATATCTTGCATTGGCAGCCCTTAGCAAACTAAAACAATTGCTTATCATGGAAATCATTAAATCTCTCATTTATAACATGTTAAGTTAAAAGGGTAAAAATCAAGTCTAAAGAAAAACAGTTTCACCTACTTAAGGATTCACTAAACATCACTTACTTTTCATCACATAACTCCTAGATTTCTTAGAATAAGGTCAACAAAACTGCTTTCTCTAATTAAACTTAAAAAAAAACTTTGCTGAAGGTGACAGGAGACAAAAAAGTAAAAATATGTTCTCTACTGTCAAGTTTACTTGGAAGACAGACATGCACACACTGAGAACTGGATTAGAGGGTTGAACAAGGTAAAATGGAAGTGAGGGGTAGAAAGTGATCCATTCTATCTGGGATAGAGGTTGGGAGGTAGAGTTATGGGAAATTCCCAGAATAGGTAGCATTTAAGCCAGACCTTGCCTTTCAAATAAGTAAGATTTCACCAAAAGGAAAGAGAAGGAAGGAGATTTCAAGCAAAGAAAAAAGTAAGAGGAAAAAAATACATGGAAATATAAAATTTCGTGGTGTAGTCATAGACTCCCAAGTGGAGAGCCAGTACATATTTATAAAAATATTGTATTGGGGAAGATGGTGGATTTCTTCTGGGAAGTATTTAATTCATCATCATAGTCATCAACGTGTTATTATGTGATGTATCTCTGACCCATCCTTAGGCATCAGTGGAATTGGCAAAGGGGAGAAATGAGAAAGGGAGAAAAACCAGAGTAGGTGGCACCCTCTGGATACACTGAGTGCCCTAGAGGAACCAAGGGAAGCCAGTGAGTGACTCTGTAGAAGCAACAAAGGAAAAGCAATTGAATAAAAAAGAGAAAACAAAGTGGATCTTAGGAGTTCATGGAGGGTGACACAGCAGCCCCTTGGCTACTTGCCCTACTAAAAGTAGAGGAATCACCAGACATTTGGCAAGATGCCAGTGACTCCTTCATAAAATGGAGTCTATGTTTACTTCATAGAATTGTTATATGGATAAGAGTTAATACATACAAAGTACTTAGAAAAATTAGGATTTAGGCAGAAAAACCAAACCCTGGAGAACTATTTTCAAATATGTTAGAAGTATTAAAAGGTCAAACAGAGGACTATGAAGTAATCTAGAGATTAATAAAAGCAGGAAGCTCCTAGCACTCCTAGGACTGGAAGGACAAAGGGGGGAGGTAGTTTTCACAGAGCCTAGGAGCTGTGACTTCCTGAAAGGAGCTGGACCCATGAGAAAGACATAGCCACTTCTGGAGATCCCACCTGAAACTATAGAAATGGGAGTTCCAATCTGGCTCCAGCTCCAATCTCCTGCCAGTGCCTCTATTTTCTGAAACTTGCCAAGAGCCAACTGGTAAGGGAGTCTGGGAAATGTAACTTGCTGGGAAAGGGAAAGGGAGTAAAAGGATCTGATGCTAAACAGGCAAATAGCTGGCAAATCCCTCAATAAATGTTTGCCATTATTATTACTAGTAGTATGTTTGACTTGGGATATAGCATTCACTTTGCTTCCCTCCACAATCCCAGGAAATGGTGATTCTAGGCTGATTCTGAGATTCTTCTGTGAGTAGCTTTTATAGGAGCAAGGGAGTTAAAGGTCAGCTACATTCATCTTAGGTGTTGGAGGGTTGTCTATCTGGAATTGCTTACTATAATTTAAGTTTAATATATAAAGAAAGAGTCTTTTCTTTAAGGTTCTAATACATAGTGGATATGTACTTGTTGACATTAGGAAGAGAAATTTAGATCACAATTTCCTGCCCGTTTTATGCACAGCTAGTAAAAAATACAAATTAATGTAATAAGCCTGTGTCAAGATCCAAACCTAGAATAAAATTTCCAACATCAACAGATTCTTCAAAGCACAATACCAATAAAATTCCTTGTTTACCATGGTCTACATCTATCACTCTGCAATCTCCAGCATTGAAGAAGAGAAAGGGAAAGAGAAAGAAAAGGGGAATCACTAACCCAGGATAACTGGATTAGTGACTGTAAATATGTTTACAATTTTAAATACATGGCATAAATTTTATTAATTTTAGATTGTGGAAGAAAGAAATTTAATACATACTTAGAAAAAACTATTTTATTCTGAACATGCTTTGTTAACATAGAAGGTGCTTGAGTCCTAAACAATTTTTTAAATAATCATATGCTCCAAATTCTTGTTTATTGTTTCAATTTGCTGAGTAAATCTTTTTTTTAATTTTTTTTATGCATAGTAAAAGGGAAACCATAACAAAATACACTGAATTTCAATTCTGAAAAATAGTCAGTATTAAAACAAACCATGCTATCTATGAACAACCACATTTTCTCTATGCTAACTGTGGCAGATGACACTGGTGTCCCACGTCAATGCCTGAAATCCACCTCTAATTTCAGCTCAACTGTGGTGCATAGTTCTGTGGAAACTCAGATTCAGCTCACATTGATAGGGTCCCACTTACAGTGTGCAGCACATATTTCCTCTTTCTACCCCAGGACCACCTCCAGTGCACAAAAGTCTAGTGGGCCCACCCATAATCACAACCTGGAAGTGTGAGGACAGTTAAGTTCCCAGAGGCATCTCTCAGCCAATGCAAAGTCAGGATTGGTGAGTGTAGCAGTTTGATATTATTTATGAATTCCAAAAAAGATATTTGATTGTTTCTAAACTGGTCTGTTCCTCTGAGTGTGATACCCTTTGATTGTATTAGACTCAGGTGAGATGACTTTGATTAAATTATGTTAAGATGAGGCTAATGACCATGTTATTAGGGCAACTCAGTTTGAGTCCTCACCCCCTTTGTGGGCTTAAATGGACACTGAATCAAGGAGACACACAAAAATATGTACACAGGAGAACACAGAAAAAGACAAGGCAGAGGAGAGAATTTAGTTTTGATGCTGGAGCCCTGAGAATTAGTTTTGAATGAGCCATTCACCTGATAGTTTGCAGCTGAAGAGAACAGAGAAGCTGAGCCCTATACCAGCCTACAGCTGAGATCAGAAGAAGCTGGGCCTATGGAACCTTAAGAGGAAGAGGAAGGTTAAACCCTTGCAGAGATCAGCAACCATCTTGCTCCAACATATGGCAACAGATTTTGGTGAGGAATCACCTCTTATGGTACCTTGAGTTGGACTCTTTGGGGCCTTGTAACTGCAAGCTTCTTACTCCAAATAAATACCCTTTTAAAAGCCGACAGATTTCTGGTACTTTGCATCAGTACCCATTTTGGCTGACTAACACAGTGAGTAAATGCTCCCCTGCCCCATCCTTGGGAGAACAATTCAGGGAGGCATCCTGTATGTTCCTTAGAAGGTCCAGATAGAATCCAGCCTCTGCTGCCCTCAACAGCAACCTCAATAATGTATAATATACATAATATACAATAATATATTGACTTTTCATCTTTTTCTGTCTCACTTTTGCCACTCCCTCACTCTTGCTTCCTGCACTCAAGTCCTTATCTCAGACTCTATTTGGAAGGAAACCAAACCAAGACAACAGTATTACATAGAATATAAAATACTATCTTCATTTAAGCCAGAGTTTCTCAACTTCAGCACTACTGACATTTTGGGCTGGGTAATTATTGTGGGAGGCTGTTCTGTCATTGAAGGATGTTTAGCTACATGCCTGGCCTCTATACATGAGATGCCAGTAGCACCCCTTCCAGATTAAGACAACCAAAAATGTTTCCAGACATTGCCAAATGTCCCATGGGGGATAAAATTTTTTGTGGTTGAGAAACAATGATCTAAGTCCTTAAACAAGTTAGAATTAGTGATTCTCCAAGTCTACATTATATACCAATGAAAGCCAAACTAGACAAGATTGTGGTTTCCAGTCACAATGGGTAGCCAAGTACCAAAGAAAAGATTAAAGTCCAAGAAAGAAGTAATTAATTTAGTGATAAAAAAGACAAAATAAAATTTTATTTGTTCATTATGAGTAACCTAGATGAACTATTAAGCAATCTATTCACCTGCTAAATTATTAGTATAAGCTTATCACATAGCATAAATTGTCCTAGATGACTTTACCTCTTCCTAACCTCTATCGCCTCATCTCTCAACACTGTATACTTGGTTCTCAATAAATGTTTACCTTTCTGAATGAATGAATCCTAATACAATTTTATCAAGCATGGGATGTATATGGTAAACCTGAAAGCAGTCTTCCCATTCTGAGTGAGAACCTGGGCCAACATTTCTGAGTACAAGATTCCTTATATGTAAAATGGGGATAATACTTCCTATCTCCCACGATTTCAGTGGGGCATTTGAATAAGATTATGTATGTGAATGCATTTGTCCTGTAAAGTGCTATACATATAAAAGATGTTATTGGTAATGATAGTAGGATTGTCCATTCTTAAAAACACATAAATTATTTTATCCCTTGTCCTCATAGTAGAATAGAAACTACAAGCAACTAATACAAAACTATGTTTCTCCTCAATGAACAATGTGAGCCCATATTAGGCCAAAAGTGGTGAGAACCAAGGGAATCTAAATATAATGTTATTCACAAATAAGTACCATCTGCTGTGGTTGCCTGGCTGTCCAGTCAACCTCTGAGTAAAAACAGCATAGTTATAAAATTCTAAGAAACACAGAACTCTTAACTTGGAATATATTCTGCACTTATTTGACCCCTTACTGTATAGTATTTATGTACTTAAGATTCAAATACCACATTTTCACTGGTGGTTAAAATGCTTTAAAAAAAAAAATTCTGAAAAGCAATGGCTATGGTTTTTATTTATTTACTTATTTTTAAGTGTTTTGTTTTTATTAAGCATTAAAGTTATAACACATTTCAATTTCTCATCTCTCCTATTTCAGAGATTTAATTCTATAGGGTTAATGTTTTTGTATTAGCCACTTCATTTAGAGAACCATAAATCTTTGTCCAACTAATTCCAGAGGCAATTCATACTTGTACTTGGCCGTCATGTGTAGCCACAACTCTAGCTGCTTCAATCCTCAAGATTAGAAGTCTGCTTTGATCTCTGGATCCATTATAACCTACAGTTTAGCATTGTGACTTTACACCCAGCTGGGCTTTGGTAATTCTGCAATTAGATGATAAGCAGGTGAATATACATCCTGGTGTGCTTGGAACATTTCCAGTTTACACTTGTTGTCCCTGCATAATTATTAATAGCATCTTCCGTCATTCTCAAAAGTTTTCCACGTCAGAAAATAAGTAATATGTTCACACCAGTAATAAGCATCTCGAAGGCAAAAACAGTGTGCACTCTCAGACAATGTTTTCTCCAATAACAAGAGGGTCATGTGGGAAGAAAAAACCAATGCTGAGACAGAATACGGAATCAAAGAAAGGGAAATAGGGAGGGATTTTATGCCCAGCATTTTGTAAACAAGGCTCTATACAGATGTAAGCTATTGTTATCATTTTCTATGCAATATCCTGTTATTAGTTTTATCTATCGACAAATGGAACAAATGAGAAGGTACTCATATCTCCCTGGCAGCAGTAGGGTAAAGACTTGTTTGAGAAATCTAATATTTTTGAAAAATAAAACCCTAACATTCTTAAAAGAACTAACATTCTAAAAAATGCCTGCCTTCCACATCTTCCTGCTTCCTATACAGTATACCTCTGAAACTGTATGCTCTCTCTAGGGATATTTAGTTCACTCTAAATTGCCTGATTATTCACCCCAAACTTGACATTCAGCCTAATGGACCCCCTACACACAAAGGGATTTTTACCACAAAACCATTCCAAGAAGAGCTAAGTTTGAGACTTTGTGCCTTTTTGTTCTTCTTTCCTGTGAAACTTTAGCCCTGTTTTTATGTCTGACATATTACAAGTCTTTGAGATTATTCAGATGCAACTCAGAAATCTTTAGCTTTTTCTGTGCCTTGACAATCAATTTATTTTCTTACTATCACCAAGTTAAGATGCACTTGTGGACTACTGCATTTTTATCAGGCTAAAGAAAATTGTTAACAGGCCATCTATTCTTAGTATCTCTTCCTATTTCCCTTTCTTTGATTCTTAATTCTCTCTCAGCATTGGTTTTTCCTTCCCACATGACCCTCCTGTTATTGGGGAAAACATTTTCATGAAGTAATGCTCACTAATGAGTAAAGACTTAATGTGCTATTTTCCCAGAAATGATTACATTTTAGAAGGTAAAAAAGAGAAAACAAACTGTTTAGTACAAAGACCCTTACTGATATCATTATATAGATTATATTATGTTATATTATATTATAAGTTTATATTATGTTGGCTATGTTGTTCTTTGTACCTCATAGGCTCTCAGTAAACACTAGTTGATTTTCAAGTTAGGTAATAAAGAAGGAGTGGAAGTTTTTCAGGTGAAGAAAGGTGGGACATTTCCCAGGTAGAAATCCCTCTAGCTTTAGATGTCCATATATCTCAAAGTAACAAAAGAGCATGATGTGTTCCACTAATAGTAATAAATTCTGTGTAGATGGAGTTTAAGATATGGAGAAAGGAAGAAAATGGCAGTTGGAAGAAAAAGCTGGAGAAGTCAGTTGGAAGCCAGGCTTGGAAGTTACATGTCATGCTTGGATTAAGATATTGAACAGTTTCAGCAATATATGTTAGATGTAGAGTTCTGGTCAATATGACATCAGGGTGCAGGGCACACTAAAGGAAAGAGACATTAAATTCAGGAATTCTATTTAGAAGCTTAGAGCTTAATGGGTATGGGACCCATTAGATTTCATTGGGACCTATAAGAGACATAAATGTGGTGATGGTAAACAGAGATGGGTTTGAGAAATGTTTCAAAGACAAACTCCATGGACTTTAATGACCACATATACTGGGTATGGGGCAAGGTGATAGAAAAGGAAGCACAGATGCTGAATCACACTTATTTAATGTGAGAAACTGCACTGCATATGAATCTAATAACTGAGATAATAAATATAGAAGGAGGATAAAGGCAGAGATTTGGGTGGGGGCTTGGACAATGAGTTGAATTTAAGAGGTGCTGAATTAGATTCGGGAACTGTCCAATTATAGCTATAAAAAGAATCTGAAACTCAGGATAGAGATCAAACTAGAGGAATTATACAATAGCTGACATCATGGGATCACCCACGGACTGTGTAGAGAAGAAGGCTTGAAGATGGAACACTAGGAACACCAACATTTAAAGAGCAGATTCTTTTCTGTAATCCCTTATCTGCACTCCAATTATATTTATATTCAATCCTGAACAATTATACTATGTTTCCAGTATTTTCAGATATATAATTTTTGTGTTCCTAGATTTCAACCTTCATGAGAACTAGGCCTGTATTTTACTTTTCTTTACACTCTACTACCCCTCCACTGTGTCCAGCACATACTTAGCATTCTTTCATAATTTAGGAGTAATTTTAGGAACCTCCAAAGAAAGAAAAGCACAGTTTCCCCCAGGACCCCAATAACAGACATAGCAATTCCTGAGCATATTATAGATAATATAGAATGTCCACCCATTCTCCCCTTTCCTTCCAACCCCAAACTTAAAATAACCTCTGCTTTCTCTTTCCATTACATTGTATTTACTTAGTTCTTACTTTTTGTACTGGTAGAGGCAAGTAGATTGAGGAATAGGGTTGGGTGGGATAAGGCAAAACTATACAAGATTGAACAACTATACCCCCTTAAGTTTATCCCTAGTTGCTGAAATTTAGCTATCCTCACTGCTAATCCAACTGTATTTATTTCTATTATCACCAATCCCTGCCTATCCTTGAACAGTCAGGAAAGCTATATTTATATTCATCAAGGCTAACACTACATTTAGAAGATGGCATGGGCTGTAGATTAGCATGGACTAGGTTTTAAATTCTATTTCTGTCATTTACTAGCTATGTAACTAGGACAAGTTACTGTTTCTGTGGCTCATTTCCTCACTGTAAAATGAAAATAATTATACTGCAGGTCCATTATGAGGCTATATCTTAATATGATATATAAAAACTTATAGTTTTGCCAAACATATATATGGTAAAGTACTTGTATCCAAAGTATACAAAGAACTTTTAAAATTCACAATAGGAAAACAACCCATTTTTAAAAAAATGGGCAAAATATCTGAAAAGACATCTCATTAAAGAAAATATACAGATGTCAAATAAGCATATGAAAAGATGTTCAGCATCACTTGTCACTAGAGAAATGCAAACAAAACAACAAGATACCACTATAACATAACTGAATGACAAAAATTTTAAAAAATATCAATACCAATTGCTGATGAGGATGCAGAGCAACAGGAATTCTCATTCATTGTTGGCAGTAATGGAAAATGCTACAGCCACTTTGAAAGAAAGTTTGGCAATTTATTTAAAAGTTCAACATACACTCCAGCAATCATGCTCCTATGTATTTACTCAACTGATTTGAAAATTTATGTTCACACAAAAACCTGCATGTGAAAGTTTATAGCAGCTTTATTCATAATTGTCCCAAACTGGATATAACCAAAATGCCCTTCAATAGACTAAAGGATATCCATACAAAGGAGGACTATTCAGAAATAAAAGGAATGAGCTATGAAGCCACACAAAGACATGGATGAATCTTAAATGTACATTGCTAAGTGAAGAAGCCAGTGTGAAAAGGCTAAATTCTATATGATTCAATTTACAGGTCATTTTGGAAAAGACAAAACTATAGAGACAGTAAAAAGATAAATGGTTGCCAAGAGTTCGGGGGTGGGAGAGGTCTGAACAGATGAAGCCTAAGGGATTTTCAGGGCAATGCAATTATTCTATATGATAATATGATAGATACATGGCAATATACATTTGTTAAAGCCCATCAAACTTTATAGCACAAAGAGCAAACTTTAATGGATACTTATTTTAAAAAATCATTTAGAAGGTAATGGGTCCTGGGATGCAATGCAGACCATGACAAAAGAATCCAACTGTATTACAAATGAATAAAACAATCTCACTGAACAGGTAGAAAAGGTGCTGACCTGTTTCAGTTTCCTGGCTGCCAAAGTAAATACCATGCAATGGGTTGGCTTAAACAATAGGAATTTATTGGCTCATGCTTTTGAGGCTAGGAGAAGTCCAAAATTCAGGTGTCATCAAGGCAATGCTTTCTCCCAGAAGACTGTAGAGTTCTGTGGCTGATTGCTGGTGATCCTTGGTCCTTGGCTTTTCTGTCACATGCTAATGCATGTACTTCTCAGTTCTGTTGACTCCCAGCTTCTGGCTGCTCTTAGTCACTTTTTCTCTCTTGGTCTGAATTTCATTCTGCTTATAAAGGCCTCCAGTAATAGTATTAAGATACATCCTTATTTGTTTGGGCTACACCTTAACTGAAATAACCTCATTAAAAGATTCTATTTACAACGGGTTTACACTCACAGAAATGGATTATGTTTTTCTGGGGTACACAGCTCCAAGCCAGCATATGACCCAAGTAACTCTGAAAATGTGTGGACTCTGTAAGACAAAAGGCAAAAGGAACTATAAATAAGCACTATACTCTAGTTGATGGGATATGGGTAAACATTTATGAAACCACTATATATGTATCTTGGAATTGAATGATTAAGTAAATGCATGGCTGATGGTGGGAGCCAGGCTTCTCACTGTGGGAGTGGAAAGTTAACAGACAAGCAAGGAAATGATCCATGTAATAATGGATGAGATGGAGACATCAATGTGAACTCATGTTTGGCTTAATATAGATATAGATATAGATATATAGAAATATTTACAGATACATGTGTATAAAAGAGTTAGTATACTTACACATATATTACCTTGCTCTGTCAACTGAGAGGGCCCAGAAGTAATGCCACCCCAATAACAACAAGCACACCTAGCACACAGATCTTGGTTTCTGATAGCATTCTCTAATAAAAGGAACCAGAGGTCCTTGGAGAAATGGTCAGTTCTAGGACAGGGGCAGGAAATTTACAAGAGGAGCTGGGAGTACCTTGTAGTAAGGAATGGCAAAATAAATAAACATAAGCGTATGTCAAAGTCCCATGAACCAAATGAAAGAGATCCTAATGGCCAACAATGGAACAATCTGAGCAAGAAAATAAGTAAAATAGTACTGGATTTTAACCCAAAGCATAAAAATAAATATCCATGAGTCCATGCTGATATAAATGATTGACTACCTAAGTAAATGATGGAGAAAAGACAAATTTCTAGTACTGAAGAATTCTGAATTTCAAACAATTTAGGTAGATAATCTGCCTTTAAAGACGTGGGGCATAACTGCTCATTCCTTAAGTGTGGGATGCACATACTGACTTCCTTTGAAAAAGCACAGTATAGAATAGCGAGCAGAGAGGGGGAAGGATTACTACAGTGCTGAAACCTGACAAACACTACCTCAGCCAGCTGATGAATATTAACATCAATAGTAATAAGTCATGTTGATTGCAGGAACTCTTGTTATGATAAAAATGATGCTTTACTTCTGTGGTCTTCCTCCCACAAACCCACAAATCTCATCTCATGGTGAGAAAAACACCAGGCAAACATAAATTGAGGGACATGTTAGAAAATATCTGACCAGTATTCTTCAGAACTGTCAAGGTCATCACTGTCAAGGTCATCAAAAGTAAGTAGTCTGAGAAACTGTCAGTCAAGAGCAGCCTAAGTGAAGACATAAAAACTAGGTAAAATGTGCTATCCTGGATCAAATCCTAGGACAGAAAAAAAGACATTAGATAAAAACTAATGAAATACAAATAAAGTATGGACTTTATTTAATAATAATGTATCAATATTGATTCATTAATTGTGATAAACATATCATATTAATGAAATATGCTAATAATAGAGGAAATAGGTATGGGGGGTTGTAGGAACTCTCTGTACAATCTTCACAACTTTTCTGTAAATCTAACACTATTCTAAAATAAGAAAAGTTTATTAAAAAAAACTTCTAGAACGCTGCCTGGCATTTAGTAGGTTCAAAATTATTGGAAACCATATTAGTATTAATATGGGAAAAGGAGGTGTTTGGGATTGAATCATGCCCCCACAAAAGGCACAAAAGGCAGGTTTCATCCCTGGTCCTGTGGGTGTGGACATATCATAAATCGCATCTCTTAAAGATGTTACTTCAGTTAAGGTGGATAGCCTAACTGAATCAGTTTGGGCTTTAATCCAGATTACTGGAGTTGTTTATAAACAGAATGAAATTCAGGCACACAGAGAGAGAAAAGCCATGAGGAGCAGCCAGAAGCTAGAAGTCAATGCAACTGGGAGGAGAAAGAAGACATCATCACCATGTGCACTGTCATGTGATGGAAAAGCCAAGGAACCCCAAAGATTGCTGACCAGATAGAAGATACCAATGACCCTGGGAGAAAGCAAGCCTTTGAGCCTCTGAAACGGTGAGCCTATAAATTCCTGTTGTTAGCCAACCGTTTGAATGGTATTTGTTTTAGCAGCTGGGAAATTAAAACAGGGGGCAGAGGATAAATGTCTTCATTCAGAGCTCACCAAATCCACTCATCATATGTCTAGCTATAAATCTGTTGATGGCCCTTACTTCCATCTAATATTTATGTCAGCTACAATAGACATATTTATTCAGCATAATGATTATCATTTATTAAGCACTTATTATGGGCTAAGTGCTTTGCATAAATTATCTTATTTAATTGTCAAAAAACCCTTGTGTGACTTCTACTATTATTATCCCAATTTTACAGATGAGGAATAATAGATTTGGAGAGAATAATAATCTCAGAATAAGAAACTCAAAGCTTAAAGAGGTTAAGTAATTTGCCTAAGGCCTACAGCTAGTAAGTTAAAGGATTTGAGCGCAAGCAGTTTATTGTCAGTGCCTATATTCTTAACTATTCTACTAAAATGTCTCCTACCCATGTATATATGTCCTCCTCCACCATGTACGTGTATAACACATTATTCATTCTCCTTCCTCTTTCTATCGTTGTCAAGACCACCACACTGCTCCAACCACTGTTTTTCTATCAGCAGATACTCAGATAAACCCAGGACAGAGTCACTCCATCTGGAATATACCATATTATCCTAATCTGCTAGGCCTTGCCGAAGTCCTGGGTGCTGTGACTCAGATCCATTTCCTTATCGCTAAATACCCTACAAGGCAATATTTAAACTTCATTGAGTTCACTACCAATTTTTGAAGAATATACTGAAAGCAATAGTCTTACCTCCAGGTAGAAAATAATTCAGTAGGCAGTACCACTGTGTCCAGCCTCTTTTTCACACCCTTATTTCCCACTCATTGCTCTACTCTCTGAAACAAAAGGCTAAAGAGAGAAAGTATTATTTCCTACAACCAGTCAAGTTTATAGTTCAGCTTGCTTTCTGTCTTCCTGTTAAAACTAAAGCATGGGCTAAAAAAAAAAAAAAAAAAAAAAAAACCTGAGAGTTTTCCTTTTATGTGCAGCAATAGTGCCTTTCAATTTTTATAAATCTAAAGCAATCGTGTTTTCTTTTCTATAATAACATGATATGCCAGTGCATGTCAGGCTGATGCACAAAGCTACCCTTCCACTGTGACTGGAGTATCAGTGTCCAAGCAATGGGTTACTGAGTGCCTTTGTCTGGGCCTGTGGCATAAATAGAACAAAGGAAAATATTTCCCTGAGAGAAAGCCTTGAAAGCCAAGGAATGATAACCTTTTCTCACACTGAGTAGTGGGGGCAGGGGAGTGGTACAAAGGCCACACAAACACCATGTCCTTCCCAGACTTTCCTGTCTTTAAAGGGCTTGAAGGCCCATATGAATTCCTTCCTCGGCACTGCCTGATAATATTAAAATGACCCAGCAAACTGCACATTTCATGAGACGGTTAGCAAAGTTCTTAGTTTCCTTCGCAGTAGACAACAAATATCTTGTATCCTACCACTTTCCTGAACTCATCTATTAGCTCTAGTAGCTTTGTTGTGAATTTTTCAGGATTTTCTAGGTATAGGATCATATCATTAGCAAAAGTGAAAGTTTTACTTCTTCCTTTACTATATTGGGTGCCTTTTATTTCTTTTTCTTGCCTGATTGCTCTACTTAGAAATTCCAGCATAATATTGAATAACAGTGGTGACTGTGGTATCTTTGTCTTGTTCCCAGTCTTTCACAGTTGAGTACAATGTTAGCTGTGGGTTTTTCATATATGCACTTTACTATATTGAGAAAGCTTCCTTCTATTCCTGTCTTTTAGAGTGCTTTTATCAGGAAAAAATGCTGTATTTTGTCAAATGCCTTTTCTGCATCAATCGAGGGGATGATGTGATTTTTTTCCTTCAATTTATTAATGTGGTTTATTACATTAATTGATTCCCTTGTGTTGAACCACCCTTGCATACTTGAGATAAAACCCACTTCATCAGGGTATAAAATTCTTTTAATGTGCTTTTGGATTCTGTTTGCAAGTATTTTGTTGAGGATTTTGGCATCCATATTCATTAGAGATATTGGTCTATAATCTTCTTTTTTCATAATATCTTTATCTGGCTTTGGTATTAGGGTGATGTTGGCTTCATAGAATGAGTTTGGTAGCATTCTTTCCTTTTCAATTTTTTGGAAGAGTTTGAGCAAGATTGGTATTAAATCATCTTTGAATGATTGCTAGAATTCACTGTGAAGCCATGTGGTCCTGGACTTTTCATCTTTGGGAGGTTTGTGATGACTGTTTCAATCTTTTTACTTATGACTGGTTTGTTGAGGTCATCTATTTCTTCTAGGGTCAGTGTAGGTTGTTCATGTGTTTCTAGGAATTTGTCCATTTCGTCTGCATTGTTTAGTTTGTTGGTGTACAGTTGTTCATAGCATCCTCTTACAATCGCTCTTATTTCTGTGGGCACAGTGGTGATGTCATGCCACTCATTTCTGATTTTATTTATTTGCATCTTTTCTCTTTTTTTCTTTGTCAGTCTATCTAAGGGTTTGTTGATTTTGTTGATCTTCTCAAAGAACCAACTTTTGGTTTTGTTGATTCTCTCATTGTTTTATGGTTCTTGATTTCATTTATTTCTGCTCTGATCTTTACTATTGCTTTCCTTTGGCTTGGTTTTGGATTAGGTTGCTGTTCTTTTTCTAGTTCCTCCAGGTGTGCACTCCTGTCTTAGATTTTGGTTCTTTCTTTTTTAATGTAAGCATTTAAAAACTGCTTAAGTTTCCTTCTCAGCACTGCTTTTGCTGTATCACATAGGTTTTGATATGTTTTCTTCTCATTTTCATTCATCTTGAGATATTTAATGATTTCTCCTGCAATTTCTTCTTTGAGCCACTGATTGTTTAGGAGTATGTTGTTTAATCTCCATATATTTGTGAAATTTTCCTTTTTCCACCCATTATTGATTTCCAGCTTCATTCCATTAGGATTTTTTAAAAGTGCTTTGGGAGGATTATGGGAAGATGGCTACAGACTAGCAGGCAGAGCTGAATGCTCTCACAAAAACAATAGAGAAAGAGCCAAAAGCTGTCCGAGGGACCTGCTTTGAAGGTCAGCAGACCAGCACAGTGCTATACAACTCCCAGGAGGATGAGGGATAGAGAGACTAAGAAACCGAAATGACAAATGTGAGTTACCAAGCCTCTGTGGCAGACGGAAAGGGCTACTATCCCCCACTCCCAAGATACTAAGCTGGGGTAAAACATCTGGCTCACTGCAGCCAACTGAGAGGGGAAAAGATATCTTCCTCCCTGTCAGTGGCAACAAAGGAAAAGGGAGGGGAGGTCAGGGTGCTTTTCTTCAGTGAATTCGGCCAGCAGAGCCTGCTTTGGATCTCTGATCTGGAGATTCAACACAGGAACACAGGAAAGCCAAGACTGACACACCTCCATGGAAAAGTGCACTGATCAGGGCCATCTGCTGGCTGGTATGGAAATTACATGGACAAAAACTGTTCATGTTCTCTGTATCCAACCCCTGGGAGAAAATCTGTGCCCCAATAGTAAGTCCCTGGCCTGATTTTGAAAACTTAAGCTGGGCAATTTTAAAGACTGAGGATAAATTGAACCAAATATCAAAGAAGAGTTGTGAAAAAAAACAAAACAATAGGTGAGAGAGAAATGAGCCATCAGAGTAAATTTACCAACATATTCAAATGCCTAGATATGTGCAAAAAATTACAAGCCATACTAGGAAACAGGAAGAGATGGCCCAGCCAAAAGAATAAACCAAATATCCTGAAGAGATACAAGATTTAATACAAGTAATTAGTGATAAACACACAACTCTCCTAAATCACTCCAAAGAATTTAAAGAAAATATGACTAAAGAAATAAAGGCTATTAAGAAGACACTGGGAGAATATAAAGAACAATTCGAAAGCCTGAAAAGAAAAGTAACAGACCTTGTGGGAATGAAAGACACGATGGATGAGATTAAAAATACATTAGAGGCATATAAGAGCAACTTTGAATTGCTTGAAGACAGAATTAGTGATTTTGAAGACAGAACATCTGAACTGGCAAAGACAGGAGAACAGAAAGAGAAGAGAATGGAAAAAATGGAACAGAGTCTCAAGGAATTGAATGACAATGCAAAATGCACAAACATCCACATTATTGATATCCCAGAAGGAAAAGAGAATGGAAAAGAGACAGAAAGAATATTTGAGGAAATAATGACCAAAAACTTCCCAACCCTTATGAAGGGCATAAATATCAATATCCAAGAAGGAAAGTGCACCCCAAACAGAATAAATCTGAATAGACCTACACCAAGACACCTGCTATTCAGAATGACAAATATCAGAGATAAAGACAGGATTCTGAAAGTAGCAAGAGAAAAGCAGCATCACATACAAGAGAAACTCGATAAGATTAAGTGCCAACCTCTCATCAGAAACCAAGGAGGAGGAGAGAACAAACTTGTATCATGTATTTAAGGTACTGAAAGAAAAAAAAAACTGCCAGCCAAGACTTCTGTATCCAGTAAAAAGCTGTCCTTCAAAAACGAGGGTGAGTTCAAGGTCTTTACTGACAAACAAAAACTGATAGAATATTTTACCGAAAGACCAGATTGCAAGAGATACTAAAGGAGGTGCTGCAACCTGAAAGGAAAAAGCAAGGATGAAAGATTTGCAGAAGAATTTAGAAATGAAGATTATCAGAAAGGGTAAACTAAAGGATAAGAAGATGGACAATAGAATGATATGACAACAGAGAGCTTAAGGACAAAATGGATGAAGTAAGTAATGCCTTTATGATAATAACACTGAATGTTAATGGATTGAACTCCCCAATCAAGACATAGACTGATAGAATAGATTAAAAAATATGAGTCATCTATATGTTGCATACAAGAGACCCACCTCAGATGTAAGGACACCACCAGGTTAAAAGTGAAAGATTGGAAAAAGGTATTCCATGCAAATAGTAACCAAATAGAGCTGGAGTAGACAAGATAAATGTAAAATAACAACATTATAGTATCTAAACAATAATTATTCAGTGCAACTGGCAAATTATTCCTGT
>JAQZBX010044619.1:7479-21358 GCA_029593785.1 Cabassous unicinctus
CCGCACTCATTTCTTGTCCTCAGGATCAAACAGCTGCGTGGTGCAGCCTCTGGGGTTGCACATGGTCTGAGCGGTACTTTGCAGGGCATTTGTCAATCACCCGATTCCTGGCCCACCGCGGGAGCTGACGTTCGACTTCACGCTATGGACGCTCACAGAGGGTCCACCGCTGCAGGTGTAACTGGTTCTAAGTTTGCAGCTGAAATTTTCCATGCGAAAAGTCAAAGTTCCCTTTTTCTCTGTTTTTCTCTGGTTTTGAGGGGAAGAAAAGGCCCTTTGGCAGAGGGAGACAAGGATTCCTGGATAAGGTGTCAGCAGTAGCGTCAATGTTGGAAGCCGTGGGGTAGACCCATTCCTACACACCTGGAGGCAAAAAGGGAAGAGGCTGCCCAAGCCACGACCTTGGCGGCAGCTTTGCCCCCTCTGCTTGTCCTGTACCCTGCGTGGAAACCACGTGCAAAATTGGCCAGCTTGTACCTCCAGGATCCAACCACTCGCACCTTTTCTTCTGCAAATTGGCAGCCAAAGTATATAGAAGCCTCCCCATTAAACCCAGCTGGAATTTAGAGACCCTCCAGGAAAGATGTCTTGTGACCTTATTCTGGTTGTTGATTTACAATTAAGTTTGTGAGGCACTGAAACAAGACTGCACACTTCTAAGAACGGTTTTATCCACGGTTTGTTGAATTTGTTTTTCTAACTGATAGCTCATCCTCTTTCCCCGTGATCCCACAAACCCCGTGACCTTTGTGAAGCTGTCTCCCGAGACCACAGCTCTCAGCCTGGAAGCTTTCCCGCTTACATGGGGGTTGTGACACTGCCTTTGGGCTCTGTGGCTCAGAGATTTCCATTTCTGCCTCATGAGTCTGACTAGGTTGAGCTGTCTCAGCATCTTGGGGGTTGGCATAGATCTTTCCATGTGATTCGGGGAAAGCAGCCTTGTTTCTCTGTTCTGTGGTTTCATTATTCTTAAAACAGGGAAAGCAGCTATTCTCTGAGTCATGCGACATTTCTGTGACCGATGGTAACACACTGAGAATCAAGGACCTATAAAATGAAGTGCTATGCTACCTCTCCCCCTGAAAAGTCTAGAAAAACAGCAAGAGCTCTTGGGGAGAACCTGTCAAGGTGCCCTTCAGATGGTGAGACCAGCTGGTGGGCAAGGACAGGTGGGCACATCCGTGGTTGCGTTGGCCAATCGCATGGCTCGCCGACATTCCTGGGTTATTAGCTCAGATCCCACTGGTTAAGAAAGCCTGAGTTGCCAGGGAAGGTGTTGGGACAACAGGCTTGCACCCGTACTGCTGGCTGCTTCCCAAGATGTAGAGCTGAGCACAGCAGTGGCCCGGTTTTATTGCCAGCCATCGGTTCCTCTGGGGCTTCCTACAATGGTCTATTTTATAAACTCAAATAAAATGACAGAAAACAAAACGTCAATCCTAGAAATAAGTCTCTTCTACTTTGCTTTCCACATTAGAGCCCCATCCTCGGTACTTGCACTAAATATCGTTGTTGGCAAACACAGAATCTTAGAAATAATACACGATCAAGAAGTGCAGAGGGCTTTTTCTTTTAAGGACCATGGAAAAATTGGCCCAGTGTTACCTGGAGAAAGTTCACTTTGCTGTTACAGCGCTACGTGGGTCCAGTGGTGCCAGCTCATGGTGTTGGGACAAGGAGACAACTGCTGCCTCAGTGTCCTGGGGCTGCCCTAGCAAAGCACCACAGACTAGGTGGCTTAAAAGAACAGAAACGTGTTGCCTCACAGTTCTGGGGCCTGGAGTCGAAACCAAGGTGCTGGTGGACCGCGCTCCCCCTGAACCTGCAGGGCAGCGTCCTTCACTGCTTTCCCTGCTTCTGCTGTTTGCTGGCAGCCCTCGGCTTTCCCTGGCCTGCAACACCCCAGTCTCCGCCTCCGTTGTCACATGGCATTCTCTCCTTGTGTCTGTGCCCAAGCTTCCTCTTCTTATAGGGACACCAGGGCTCACCCGATCAGGATCAGGGCTCACCTGGACCCAGTGCGGTCTCAAATAATCTCATCTTCACAGACTCTGTTTCCAAATAAGGTCACATCCACGGGACATATCTTTTTGGGGGACACAGTTCAATCCATAACACCTGCTCAGCGACTATATTTGGATTCTTGGCAGCAGCAAGGGAAATCCTGCCAGAACATGGACTGGTCCTAGCACAACGTTAAAGGAACCATGGCTTTTGTTTGGAAGGTGTCTGATTGGGGTGAAGGCTGCTTTCTGTGGCCCCAGAGCCCAGGAAGTTAGTATGTTCACATGTGAGTCAAACCTTGGCTTTGACATCAATTGTTTTCTGTGCTACCCTTAAGCAATCTGCCTGTGTTCAATCAATATTGGGCATTCATAGAGCTGCCCAACTGCCTGTCTTCCCATTACTCGGCTCAATTGCTGCTTTGGAGGAGCCTTTCCTGATGTCTGTGAGGCACATTTAGGCCCCTGCATCTCTAGATTCTTATAGCACTGATTGAGATCTTTTTATAGCACCTATTATATTCCTTTCATGTTACTTAGCACATCTAAGTAACTGTTTGTGTCTTCCACTAGATTGGGAATTCCTTGCTAGTAGATATTAATTCACCTTAGAATTCCCAAATCTGACTTAGTAGCCACTTGTATCAGCTAGCTACTGCTGTGTAACAAACCATTCCAAAAGAATAATAGTCAATCACTTATTATCATGACTCATGTGTGGGGGTCAGCTGGGGCTTGGCAGATTAATTTAGGCTGTATTGGCTGATCTCTGCTGTGCCACTCTTGCGTCTGGGTCATTTGGAGCTGTGCTCTTGATTGGGCTTGTCTAAGGGAACTTGACTGGGCCAGCTCTGTGTCATGTGCCTCTCGTCCCCCTCACAACAACAGCAGGCTAGTCTTGGCATATCCCTCTCAGGATGATGCCTGGAGAGCAAAAGGACTCGGGACCAGTGCTCTGTCTCTTCCACCTCATTCAGGCAAAGCAAGTCACATGATCAAGGCCACCCTCAGGGGACAGAGAAATAGATGTGCCTCTCTGGGGGGAAGGAGGAGTGTTGCACTGCAATGTCGTAATGTGTCAAAAGATGAGACAAGGGGGATGAAGTGTTGGGGCCCTCAGCCCACACCTGTAGCAAGGCCGGGCTCAGCTCTGCCAGAAGGACCAAGGAGTCCTAGTTTGCTGCTCGGGGCCCTGTTGCATTTGTTCCTCCTCACATTCTGACTTGATCTGCAAGTGATGGAAACTCAGCTCCTGCCCCGCCCTTCAGACCTGGCGTTGGTGGCCAGGCTTGCTCCCCGGTGCTGTCTGGTGACTGTCTGGCACCCTACTTGGAAATGGATAGGAGGGTTCCTCAAAGTCCAGGGTTGGGACTCCTGTCCAGGAACTCGCCCTGCAGGTGGGACCTGTCGTTTCCCCCGCTGCTGCCTGCCTGGACCAGAACATGCGCCCTGCCCTGAGGTCCCTCGGTGACAACGCACCTGCCACCCATACAGGCCCCTCGCGCCTCACTGGTGACCCTGATGTTTGTTACCAAAGCCATGAACGAGGCGCTTTTCTATCAGCTGAGGCTTCCTATCACTGCCTGCACTTAGGTTTCTCTTTTGCCCACACCCACCCTGAGCCCCAATGGATGTGTTACGTTTGAGAAAGCCAACTTTCTCACACTCTGTCTTGTTGTGTGACTTGACAGCAGAAAGAAACAAAATAAGAATAAACCCTGCATTTTCAAACGGCTTTCTTATATTTTATCTTTTCTGACCTATCAGCAGTCTTAGGCTATAGTGACATCTTCAATAGAGAAGACCAAAGATTGTGCTACTTTGGTGAAATCAGCCAGCAAGCGCGTTACAGAGCCCAGACTAAAACCAGGAGCCTCCTGCTTCAAGTTTAAAATTCATATCCCTGTCCCGAGACTCTGGTTAATACAAAACCTCCAGAGCTATAGACGGGGAAGGACACCATATGGAGGAGTGACTCATGTGTTAATGAATGAATGCACTTAGGAGCATTACACCCATTTGACTGTTCCAAGGGAGCCCTCGAGGGAGATTGTAGGAGGTGGATCACCTGTGCCTTAGGCACTGCCTAGAACAGCGGTTCTCAGCCTGCGCGGTCAGCATCCCCCCCCCACACACCTACTAAGCAGAGACTCTGGGCTCGTGGCCAGCACCTGTTCTCACAAGCCCTTCAGGAGAGCCTCATGCCCACTCAAGTTTGAGAACCGCTGACCTAGAAGTTTTCAAGCCATCGCTCGCCTGCCGTGATTGCTCCGTTAATTGGGGCCACCGAAACAAAGGTGCCCTTAGATACAGGGGAAAGTAGCTGAAGTGATTGGGAGTGAGGCGCAGCTTGCAAATCCACAGCATTTCATAGGTTACAAAGTGCTTCCTGGTCCACTTCCTCGTTTACAGTCTGCGACCACAGGTGTTGGTGAGGGACAGCAGATTGAAAACCAATACCACTATGGCAAGGCACCTCGCCCTCCGCCAGCACTTCAAAGTTGGAAAAGGAGAAGGTGGAGAGAGAGTCTGTAAAGTGAACTTGGGATGCTCCTTTTCCGTTGTCGTCCTTGTTTCAGTTTCACAGGCAGGTTGGTGGCTATGTTGAGAGATGTGGGGGGAAAGCCTCGGTTGACCCACTGAGCAGACCCACACACGTTTGCAGAGCAGTCCGAAGACTTCTCACTCCCCTCGAGGTCTTTCTGAGGGTTAAAAGCACACATTTATCCCTTTATCACATTAATTCTGACACTAAGTGTGCTGAACTCCAAAATAAGGCATGCCAGGTATTTAATATTTACTATTTAATGCTGAGTGATGCTAGTTCATTTGCATGTGCCACACTGAGGATGGTGGGTCCCCCTTATTCCAAAGAGGCTGTTGAGCAGGAAGGTAAAGGTGAGTCAACAGAGGCCAGACAACCCAGGTGAACGTGATGCCGGCAGCTTCCTTTGGTCCTGTTGACTCTCTCCTTAAAGAATCACGAGGGATTGCCTCTTCCAGGGAACCCGCCATCACAGACTGCCTAGGACTCCATCCTTGGCTTCTCTCTCTGACGGCGATTTCCACGAGCACTGCAGCCTTCGGATGGCTTGTTGATCTTCCCTCTTCCCTGCGTTCCTTGGGTACAGGTCCAGGACCCATTTGCCTTTGTCTCCCAGCCCCACCTCTGAAGTTTAACACCACGATTGACCATACTTTGGGCCCAGTAAGTGTTTGTTGAAGGAAAAAGTGGTAGGAAAGGTTTTCAGATTCCATCCCCGACAGGTGGGAGCCAGAGATGCTTGGAGCAGGAAACCGGGGCAGGACACCACTGATCTGCATGTGCAGCTAGGGGGAAATTGCTCGAAGCAGCCCCTGCAAGAGCTCTAGTCACAAGCAGGGAAGAGGGAATGAAACGAGCGCCCTCGTCTAAGGAGAACAGATGAAGGAAAGCTGAAGGAGAAAGGGAACGGTACCGTACGGGCACAGAACTCCCAGAGTACCCAAGGCAAGGTGGCATCCCGGGGCTGCTTTATTTAAATTAAACTTTTATTTTAAGCTAATTGTAGAGTCACACACAGGTGTAAGGAATAATGCACATTGATCCCACGTACACTTTACCCAGTTTCCCCCAAAGGTGACATCTGACGGCTCTGTCGTTCAAGATCACAGCATGGCTGTCGGCCTTGAGACAACACAGCGGTTTTATTCAGATTTCCCGAGGTTACTTACTCTCATTCCCGGGTGGACTAGGTTCTGTGGAATTTAGTCACGCGTGTGGGTCATGTGCTCGCCACCATCTTCAGGATGCTGAAGGCACCTCACCCCAAGGGTCCCTCGTGTGGCTGCGTAAGACCACACCCATTCCAAGGCCTGGCAGCCAGCAGTCTGCTCTCCGTGGCTGTCATTTGTCATATGCATGATGCTATGTGCTGGAATCATAGCGCCTGTAAACTTGGGGATTGGCTCTGGAATCATAGCGCCTGTAAACTTTGTGGATTGGCTCTTTTCACTCAGCATCACTCCCTGGGGTGCCGGCCGAGTTGGTGGATGTATCAGTAATTCGTTCCTTTTCATTGCTGAGTGGTGATCCATGGTGTGCGTGGGCTTTCGTTGCTCAGAGATAAATCCCCAAGAGTGCAGTTGCTGGGTTGGATGGTAATTGCATGTTTCATTCTATGAGAGACTGTGCAGCTTCTTTTTTAAATGAAGAAGATAAAAGTCTAGAGTTGGCATCGAACCCCTCATGCTGAGACATCCCCTAAGAAGCACGTGAGGGCCAGGAAGCTCCAGGGCAGGGACTGGGGCGACGAGTGGGCTGCCTAGGATGCAAAATGTAAGGAGGGGGCTGTGAGCACGGGGAACGGGGTACTGAGAGGAAGGGGAGGTCTGGGGCGGTGGGGTCCAAGCGCTGTCCTTTATGAGTCCCTGGGTGGAACACAGGTTCCCTGCGTGGGCACGTGTGCTGGTTGCCCCATCACTGGCCCACGTGAAACCCTGCAACGTGCCAGTCCCTGAAACTCGCAGCTATCAGAGAAAATGCTCTCTGGGGGACCTGGCTCATGCAAAGCCAGATTTCAGAGGGGCACCCCATTTACCCCTCTTGATGCAATGCCCCCAAGGCCATGGATGCTTAACCTACTTATTCTTGTGCTTATAAAGGGAAATTCACTATAAAACAAGCCATAATATTTTGCATTTCCTAATCCAAGTGAAGTTGAATCAAGTCAAAGCAAAGAGGATCACTCCGATGCCCCAGGGATGCCTTCCTGCAGGTGAGAAGCTGAATGCCAAATTGCCACTGCACAACGCGACAGCTGCATTAGCTGTGGGTTAGAGCCGAGGAAAAGCCGTCCTTGGAAGGCAGCTGTGTAGGAGCCGGAGTGGTATTGAGCCTGTCGATGGGAAGCTGGCTCCAGAATCCAGGGCATTAGGACAACAGGGGGACTGTGCAAGTGCAGGGGGTTTGCTTTCGTCAGCTTCTTCCGCCACAAAGACACTCAAGGACCTGGGTGTGGAGAGAGCGGGCACCTTAGAGGGAAGCTGAGTGCAAGAAAAGAAATGAAGGCAGGGGAGCGGTTGGTCCTCTAAGTCCACAGGTTGTGCCAGCGGACGCCTCCATCCCAGCCCAGGCTTTCATTGCTGTCTGTTTGGCAGTTTTCATTTGTTCAGGACTGTAATTACTTAACTTCAGAGGAAAATGGGAAGGGGGGTCAGCAAGCAATTGAGAAACAAAATCCACATGCATGGCTGACAGGACCTTGTAGACTGGAATTTCTGCCAAGAAGGTGTGTGTGTGTATAAGCATGTATGTGTGTCTTTGTGTTTGAGGGTATGTGTGTACACACTCGTGTGATTATGCGTGTGTGTATCTGAGTGGCTGTCTGGGTGTGCCTCTGTTAGTGTGTTTATGTAGGTGTCCACGTCGTTTTGTGTGTGTGTCTGACTTTGTATGCGTGTCTATAGTGTTTGTAAGCAGGCATGTGCTTATGTGTGCCCACGTGTATGTGAGTGTGTGTGCACACCCGTGCCTGAGGGCGGCAGGTTTATGGGTGGAGGGGGCCAGAATCAAAAAGAGAACTTTAAACAGAGTCGTGGAGGAAAAAAACAGTTGAAGTTAGAGCTGGGAATTACAGTTGTGTGCTCTCAAGAGGAGGATGCCAAATTCCAAAATAAGAATTCCTCGGTTTTCCTGCTGCGCCATTTGCTGAAAAACACGGTGCCACCCCGGTGTCGTGTGACCAGCGCGTTCCTTTTCCTCGTGAGGAAGCGAGAGGAAGCGGCGGCTCTTCAGCCTTGATGCCACGATGCCCGGGTGCCTCGGCAGGCGGGCTCCCCACCCTTCTGCAGCAGGGCTGCGCCCTCCAGACTTCCCCTTTTCTCCACGGCCCCTGCGTCTTTGTGACGCAAGAGTTTAAATTCTCCAGCCAAAGCACGCCCAGATATGCTGAGCCTCGGGCTCGCTGGCGTGGCGCAGGGCTGTCGGGATTTTCAGCAGGAACTGGGAAACTTTCGGATGCTGCCGGCCAACTTGCCGGCTGTTGTTTGTCTGTCGGGACGAGAGTGAGTGTGTAGAGAATGGGGAGAAATTGAGAGACATGAATGATGGGATTAACCTCTAAGAGCTGGAGAAAGGGAAGAAACACCCCTCCCCCCATCCTCAAGTTACTAAAAGTCCTCCTCACGGCGTCTTTGCCATCCTCTTGTTTAGAGCAAATGCTTTAGGGCCCAGCTAGCTTTGTTTTAGTTATAGGAAGGTCAGGGAATCCACAAGAACAGCGTGCAAAAGCATGCCAAAACTTAGGGTTTCATTTGACTTTCTCTATTATTTATATATTTTATCAAATTATTTTACTTTTCGTCAACAATTTTAAAACAATCAGTTAAGGTCATGACTGAAACACTGTCACCAACCGGAGAAGACCAAGGAGGTGCGATGGCTCAGTGCAATGTGGTCTCCTGAATTAGACCCTGGAGTACAGTAGTGGAAGAACTGGGGAAAGCCAGGTAAAGTCTGTAATTTAGTTCACAGTATCATGCCAAGGTTCATTTCTTAGTTAGCATAAGATGCTAACATTAGAGGAAGCTGGGTGAAGGGTATGTGGGGACACGTTGTACTATTCTTCTGCTTTTCTGTTCACTTAAAATGATTTCAAAATAAAAAGTAAAAAACCCCACAAAACAGGAATCATCGCTGGTCAGCTGCAGGTCAGCTGACTCAGGACGGCTTGGCTAGGGTGGTTTGGCTCTGCCCGGCGTGTCCTTCGACCTGCCCCTGGGACCAGTGGCGAGCCCGGGCATGGTTTCCTCGTGTCGCTGGCAGAAGCTCCAGAGACGGGCCTGGTGGCTGAAATGCCTTTCAAGCCTGTGCTTGCTTCCTGTGTGACATCCCACTGGCCAAAGCAAGTGCCAGGCTGAAGGAGATGGGGAGATGTGCCCCCGCCCCAAGGCCACCTGGCCAGGGGCCCGGATGTGTCCGGTTACCAGGGAGGAGTGAAGACTTGGAACAGGAGTCTGCCCACTGCAGGCCACGTGCAGAGGAGGTTTCCTCCAAGGTCTGCAGGCTCGGCACAGGTTTTGAAGGGGAGTTGATTTCTCCATCCCCTCACCCCTCTCACCCCTGCTCCATCCATCCTCCCCCAACTTGGACAGAGATGTCTATCATGATGGTCAACAAGCCAAAAGCGTTTTTCCTGAAGTTGCTGCCAAAGTGCTCGCATGACTCCCCCGCGCAGAGGGAGGGTCTCCTCTGTTAACAGGCGAGCACTTAGGCATAAATTCACGACATCCTAGAGTTTAAGGGCCCGCAGAAGGCATCCAGGCTGACCCCCAACTTTTACCCAACGTGGAAACTGGGGCTCAGAACAGGTGAGTGACTTCCCCAAGGCCACAGGGTGGGAGCCCTCGCCACCTTGGCTTGCGCGGTCTGCAAATGCCCACCGAGTGCCTGCATCTCCCATGTTGCTTTGCGGCCCCCTCCCACCCTCGCCCCATCGTAGACCCACTCAGAGCCCCCTGAGGCTGGGCATCTCGATGACAGCATTTGGGGCCTGAGTTCCTGGTTTCTCCGCACAAGGAACAAAGAAATGGCTTGGAGTGGGGGATCAAGCCCCCTGCCCTCATATTTCTCCTGCTCTGGCTTTCCCCAGCCACAGTCCTGAGTCACACCCGTGCACTCACTTCCTCACAAATGCAGTCTCGAGATGAGTGCAAGCCCCCTGCAGGATGCCCAGATGCCCACACCTAAGGTTTCCCAGGTGGAAAACCCTGATGCCCCCAGGAGATCTGACGCCCCCGCGGGGGAGTGAGTGCTGCACCCACAAGGAAGGGTCTGCTTATGCATCTTTCTGTTGGATAAAAAGTTATTATTTTTGTTATTGTTTGTTTTCATTGTTGCTGAAAATATATCAAGTACCTTCCGTGGGAGACCAGGAAGGGCGAGGCCAGGTGGAGACCCCCGGGTGCCTTGGGGGGGAGGCCTGTGTGTGTCAGGGCTGGGGTGGGGGGGGCGGGTGAGGACTGGAAGCAGTAAGGACTGGAGATCACTAGCCTCTTTAAATGAAGTTCAGCCTGAAGATTCACGCGTCACCTGCTGTACGCAGGGCACCCATCTACACACATTCCCACAGCCTCCAGCAAGATCCAGGGAAATGGGATTTTATGGGGCCAGAATTCTAATGTTTACCAACGCTTTCATGTCGTCCTGTCAGAGTTGATTACTCTGCTTACCAAGTAACGAGGGCTAACAGGACCTGAGTAAGGAGGTGCCTCGTCACTCAGGACACTTTTGATTACTATCTTGTTAAAAGTCATACTCCTTTGCCCCATTGGAAGTTTGTGTTATACTTTCTTCCCTGAGACTATCCGTGGATGAATTATGTGCTCTGTGTTTGAGTCTATTTGCATGCCAAATTCTCAGGCCTTTGGCTGGGGGTGGGCAGGGGTGTCTCTAAAGAGAGGATTCCCCCCAGAGACAAGACGACAGCTCAGAGACAGGGGTCGTGAGGAGGCCCAGAGTGAGGACACAGCCCCTGGGTCGGAGGACTGGAGGACGTCTGGGGGACATGGTGCGTGCGGGGTGGGGCGATACACTGCAGTGAAGGACGTGTCATAGTGAAGTCTAGGAAGAGGGGAAAGGATGAGGCAAAGCGCCAGGAAAAAAGACGCAGAAAGGGAACCCAAACCTTCCTGACAGCGCTCATCAAGAATGCTGTCACCGTGGAGCAGGTGCAGCTCAGTGGCTGAGCACCTGCCTCGCATGTACGAGGTCCCGGGTTCAATCCTTGGTCCTCCTTAAAAAAAAAAAAGGTATCACCAAAGTGATGGGGCATATATGCCCCATGGGGGGTGGGGAGGGCTCTATACCCTGACACTGTGCATCTATAACTTCAGGATATTGGGTTGGGTGTGAGCGTACGTGTGCGACACAGGCCAGGACAGACCAGGGAAGAGCCAGACTCGGTCTCCTAGGCATTCTGCTCTAGGGATAGCTGACTAGCAGCAAAGCTCTTCTCCACAGAGGCAGGAGCTGTCTGGTGCACATACCCATGCCAGGGTAGAGCCAGAGACAGGCAGGCTCAGCCAGGAGCATGTTGGGGCCAGGGTTGCAGATCAGAAGGGCTGGGCTAGAAACCACGGCCGTCAGACCAGTGCAAGGCAATGCGGTGCCTTAAAGCTTCAAACCTGTGTTACGTAATCAGGAAAACAATACCCAGTCCCGGCAGAAAACGAAGACTACAGACAAGAATTAAGAAGATAAAAATGAACCATATCCTATTATCCAGAGGTAGTCTTTAAGGCTGGTATTGATTTTCTCGCACGTATCAAGCATGCAAAATTAAACCTGACTGTTAAATCTGATTCAGACTTCCTTTGTCACTAAGGCTATTGTCTTCTGGGGCCCTCCAAACATCGGCCTCCAAGGAGCTCAGACTTTGGGAAAACAAGAGCAGGAAGGGAGGCTGTCTCCTGGAAGCTTCTGCTTTCTGCGCCACAAATCCCCCCACGGCAAAAAGCACGAGGGCCTGTGGGGTAAACAGAAGTCTAAGGCAGCCCCCCCGTTTCTGGGCCTGGGCATACATGCCTTCTCCCAATTATTCAGTCAAAGCCGGATCTAGCTGCTGCTGGGAAGAGGTTTTGCTGATGTGACATCCCGAATCTCATCAGAGGGAACTTGTCCTGGTGGGCCTGACTTGATCAGGCGAGCCCTTACAAGGAATGGGGACCGTCCTAGGATTTGCCTAACTGGCCATATCTTCCCCAGCACTGCTTCATAATTTCACTTTAATAATTGACACATGGACATGTCAATTCGCTGTTCTTTTAATTTGCGTTTCTCTTACTCCTAGTGAGAAACACCCTTTTTCATTTGATTCTTGGCATGGTAGCAGTTAGCAGTGTGCTGTCCTAATTTCCAGACAGACGGGCTTTCTATTTAACTTTTATAGCTAATTTCCCTGTGTCTACAGAGCCCCCCACACATTAGAAGCTCAGTAAATATTTGCTGAGTGAATGTGTGAAAGAATAAATAATGCATGATTCAGTGAGCCTTCTAGAGTGGGCATGGGATTCTGCAGCTGAGAAACTCAGGATCTTGGTGACAGGATAGGACCACCGAGGCCAAATGGGATCCCAGCTCAGTGAAACTGAGGCCATGTGACATTCAGACACCTTTGGTCACGTCAGCATGCATTGCCATTGGCCAAGCAGTAGCTGGCGAGGACAGGGTTCCCCAGCAGATGAGCTGAGAGCAGAGCGGTGGTCACAAATCACTGTGGACAGATGCCGGGCAGCCGTGAGGCTCCAGGGTGAGGGGCTGAGCAGAAGGGGCATGGCTTTATATAATCAGAGATGTAATATTAGGACCCAGTTTTGGTTTGCTGGAAATACAGTAATTTCTTTTTAAAAGTTTTGTGAAATCTCTCAGTGCAAAACTCACATGTAAATTAAAACAGTTTAGAAGTTTATAACATAAAAGGTAAAAGAAATCCTTTAAACCATCCATCTCACTCCCCCCTGATATTGAAATTTCATTTTTATACACAGTGTTGAAAGGGAAAAATGAAGCAAGCTGTACAGGCTGTCTGCAACTAATTTTAAATGCACTCTGTGGAGGATCTTGGACATATTTCTCTGAGCATGAATTTTAGATCAGAAAACTGGGACCCATAAATCCCGAGCGATCTCGTGGATAGACTTCAAGACATTGTGAACCCTGAAATGTTTTTTGTGCATTTTCAAGGGTGTGGAGATTCCACTGGTTTCTGAGTGTTCCATCATCCAAAGATAGGAAAGCAAAACAACTCCTCAAAATGCACCATTTCTGTGGTTCTTTGGACATTGGGATCTTTTTGCAGCATTATGAGGCCGTTTATGAAATTCTCCCTGGATGTCAACCACCGTCAAGCTCAGGAGCTCACTCCAATTCTGTATCTTAGGGAGACTCACTATGTGCATTGGGAGATGGAGAGTAATTAAGTCAAGACAGACGAAAATCCCAACATCTTTTGTCCTTTCTTGTCTACTCCTTAGCCCAGCCGAGCAGGACACAGCAGGCTCTCTGTGGGGTTCCTTTCCGATCTGCTGCCCCTGACCTGGCCTTGCTTCTGCTCCGTGGTTGTTTGGTTTTCTCTGTCAGCTTGGGCACCACTGGTCTTTAAATGGGTAATTGGATGTTTATGGAAGCTTCAGTCCTCATTTTCCTCTAGAGGCATGCATGCCACCCCCCTGCCAGGGGGTCACCCCCCTTTCCCCTCCCCCTGCGCTCCGTGAGTGACCCTGGAGGCTGCCCCCAGGTAACTGGTGGGCCACTTGTGGGCGTGCTGGGCACAGAGGGTGGTGGGGTGAGAAGAGGGTAAGCCACGGAGGCTTAGCATCCCCTTAGGAGCAGTGGTTTGAATAACTGTTCATTAAATTTTGAAGAGTGGGACAGCGTGTTGATCCAGGTGCCAGGATGGCTTCCCCAAGCAGCGGGCCCTATTCAGAGACGGTGCTGTTTCTAGCTGTGGGTGCTCTTGGCTTTTGATGTCTGAGATGGTGGCCTGCAGGCTCCATAAACAGAGACTATGAACTCCACGAATCAGTTTGGGTCCTCTGAGAAGCAGAAGCCAAGGTGGAGGGATTTAATGAAGGATATGCGCAGGAAGGGCAGAGCGGGGACAGGGGGCATGAGAAGGTAGAGAAAGACTTCAGGCCTTGATGCAGGTCTGACACCTGGGAAAGGAGAGAGGGGAGGGAGGGTTGGGTGGGAAGAGCCCCAGACCAGTCTTGGAGGCTTGCATGGGGCAGGATTGCCCCAGCTCCGGTCGCAGTGTATCTCCCCTGGGGGCTTCTGTGTGGTCTCGGTGGGCCTCGACCCTACTAACATATTATCATTGCCTTCGCCACCTGCTTGG
>JAQZBX010044620.1:0-21318 GCA_029593785.1 Cabassous unicinctus
AAAAAAAAACACACAAATAGTACATATGAATCCCTGCCTACTGCATTTTATATTTATTTCAAGACCAGGACATATATCTGATACCATTTAGTCAATGCCTTTAATTTACAGCAGAATCAACTGGAGTTCAGAGAAAGTGAATGGCTTGTTAAAATGTATTGATTCATTCACTTAGGAAATATTGAATAATCAGCTATGCCAGTTGTTGGAGAGAGAGTAGAAAGGGGGTTAGGCATTGTACAGCCCTTGCCTTCATAGAGTTCCAATCTTGATATAGACCTATTTCTAGAAAATGCATGAAAATATTTGACTATAGCTAAACAATATGTAGGTGATTCTGATTACCATAGATTTGCATAAGGCTTTACAGTTATCTCATGAATTTCACAAGCATTATTTTACCTGATTTATATTTATTCAGTGAGGTGGCATGGCACATTGTAATAGTTATCAATTACAATTGTTATATGGGCGTAGCTTAAAACTATATGCATTATCTCACAGTTTCTGTGGACCAGGAATTTGGAAGAGGCTTAATTGGGTGGTTCTAGCTCAGGGTGTCTAATGTAGCTGCTGTCAAGATGGTGGCAGTAACTGCTGTCATCTGAAGACTTGGCTGAGGTGGGAGGGGCCACTCCAGGGCTATCAACAAAAGGCTTCATTTCTTGCCATGTGGACCTCTCCACTGGGCTGCTAGGATGTTCTCCCAATATGGCATCTGTCTTCCCAAGAGAGAGTGATCCATGAGAAAACAAAGAGGAAAGTACCTTCTGTAACGTTGTCTCAGAAGTCACACACCATCACTTACACCCCATTCATTTGTTAGAAGTGAGCCCCTATGTACAGCTCACACTCAAGTGGAGGAGAAACAGTTTCTACCTTTTAGGAAGAAGTGTTGAAGAATTTGTAGATTAATTTTTAAACCAATACAAATATGTTATTTCCAATAAACAACTTAGGCAACAGAGGCTCAGAAAAAGTTATTTGGTTTAGTACAAGGAATATGGTAGCAACACAGCTTGCTGCTTCAGTCTACTTGTCCACTGAATATCCTCATTAGAGACACCTCCAATTCACCATTTCTGAGGATCTGGCATTTCCTTTCTTGACTGCTTTTAAGGAAGATTCTTTTAGGTAGCTTCTCCTTCAACATTGTGAGCCTTTAAAGAAATTTCTAGGCTAAGGCAAGTACAAAAAATTTGTTCAAAATTTGACACTTTTAATTTGTTTTCAAATGTCTACTTTAGATTGTTTTCCAGGAATAAAAGCTTTTACCATCTTGACTTTCTTCCTTTCCTCTCTGACCCTTGCAGCTTACCTTTTAAGGAGATTATGATGTCAATGAATCTTTTTATTGCCAAAGATATCTGAGTTTTTTTCCCATAAGAATTTTATACATTTTCTCTTTTATGCATTCAGGATGAATCTCTAAAATGATCTGATACATTTTCTATACCAGAATTAAGATGCCAATAATGAACCAGCTTTAATATAGACATTTATTACTCTGGAAAAATCTTAGTTGATGTGGCAAATAATGCAGCAGAAAAATTCCAGTTCTTAGGCTGGAAAAGATCTTGAAAGGTCCTATCTTTCCCAACATCAGACTTGCATTATGTCATTTACTTTTGACTGAAGATTTTGGAATAGGTCTTTCCAGATTAGATATTTGGAACTGGATGTTTAAAGCACCAATAAAACTGATGAAATAATGAAAAATCTTTACCTACATATATTATGCCCATAGTGGGACACAATTTTTTTCCACGCTGAATTCACTGATCTGGGGAACTTGATTGACTGATTGCTGGGGAATTTTCCTGGCAAGTAGCCACTGGCACAGAAAAGGAGGCAAATGGCATTTGAGTTTTAGAGCTTGTTAAGTACCTCTGCTGAATGATGTTACAAAAATCCTGCTGGATTTATCAGATCCAAGAAGTTCTCATTTTTAACTCCTTACAATGATTCCATTATCTAGTTTAACTCTGATTATTTTAAAGAGAGTAATCATATAGCTGATGGAGGTAGATCTCCTGCTAATCAATAATTTCTATGAATGATTTTAATGTTTAACAAATGGAGTGGGCTTTCATTCTTATATAAAAAGTTGTCCAATTAACTGTTGTTAAATCCTTTCCTCTGATTGAAAGCAAAAGCTTCCAGAATCAACTTCTTTCTTCTGGAAAACATTCTTTTACTTCTAAAGTAGGAAGAATCAACTTCTTTCTTCTGGAAAACATTCTTTTACTTCTAAAGTAGTAAGCCTACATAACAGAAAGCTTTTAAATTGAATAAAATGGCAACCATTAATCCTTAAGGGAATTCTATGTGATAATGTTTTTGTTTTTAGGGAAATTTATCTTCTCAAAAAAGTTGCTTGAGATTTTCTAGTTTTAATAAAGGTAGTACCTTTATTCATGCATGCCCCTCTTCTCTCCATGGGTATCATTCAAAATCAACTAAAAAGAGTAAGAAACAAAAAAAAATACACTAGATTTTTTTCTTAGAACTAGAAGACATATGAATCACAAAACTTAAAGTAGTTGGAAGGACTACCAAAACCAGCTAGAGATATTGGGACAAACATCAGAGAAAGGTGATGCCTTAGTGTGGATATTCTTCTTTGAGAAGTGGAACCTAGTTCTTAACCTCTTGAATCTGATCTGGTCCATGACTAGCTTGATCAATAAAATGCAGCAGAAGTGATGAACCATGACTTTCAGGGCTAGGTCAAAGCCTTGCAGCCCCTACATGGGTGCCTTGAAACATTCACTTTTGGGATGCTGTCTCTTGGAACTAAGGCAGCTATGAGGAAGCTCAACTCAGCCACTGTGAGAGGCCAGAGAAAGAGAGAGAGAAAGAGAGAGATGCCAGCTTTATCAGTTGATGTTCCAGACAGGTGAGTGAAGAAGCTCCTTTGAGTTATCAGATGGCTCCAGCACCAGCCAGCATTTGGCTTCAACCCCAGGGGAGACCCCAAGAAAGAACTCCCAGCTGAGTCCAGTCTATCCACAGAACTGAGAGAGATAATAATTTTATTTCAATTCGCTAAAATTTAGATTGATTTTTATACATCAATAGATGAACAAAAGAAGTGTCAATCATCATCCCCTCACACCATTCTCTGGCACAATGCAATCCCAATAATCTCTACAGTTTTCTGCTGAAACTGACAACCTGTTTCTTGAAGATACATATTGAACAAAGGCCCACGAATGGCTAAGATAACTTTGAAGTAGAACAAAGTGGGAGGATAACAAGACAGTTTAAATCACTATTACAAAGCGTTGTATTTGTGCAGTGGTAGAAAAACAGACCAATAAAATCGACTCAAAATAAAATCGACTCAAAAATATTGGGGCACATAGGATGACAAATAACCATCACGACAAGAATGAGTAAATCAGTTGTGGAATAAACATAACAATGGAATGATAAACAGCAATACAAACACATTTACCCCTGCTGCACTCGAGTGTCCTAAGTCAGGGTGGTGGTCACATGTAGTGAGGAGGGACGGAGAGCGTTTGGATAAGGTCTTGATAGTAACTCGTGGTGTGCTGGCCATGCTCTGTAACATGTGGTGGTTAGGTTACTGGGGCATGCTTTCTTTCTATAATTCATTATGCTGTTCACTTATGAGAAAAAATATCTTTAAAATGTAAGCAGGAGGAATATCTTCTGCAAATTGTACATGAGACAGAAATTCTCAGGCAGGTGTCTGCCATTGACAAAATTTTCCAGCACAGTCTGAGAGAGGGTGGAGACACTCATAAGTGTGGAGAAGCTGGGGAAGGAGGAGAAGTTCAGGAGAGTAGAGAACCTTGGAAGGGTGGAGAAGCTGGGGCACTGTCTTCAGGAAGCAATTCAGATTCTGTGTTTGTTCATGCTTTGTCTCCTTCTATCTCCTGTGGCCCTTCCACTGTTTGTCATTTTCTGCCTTCAACATATGAAGGAGGCAGAAAGGCAATCTATATTATATCTTAGTTTTGCCATAATTTTATTTAAAGTCTCAATACACAGGTGATGTCTAGTCATCAATGTTGTCTGAATCTCTATTTTATCTAAGTATTCCATTCCCATCCTCAATTCTATTAGTATTTTGGCGTGTGTGTGTGTGCGTGTGTGTGTGTGTGTCTGTCTGTCTGTAAATATTTAAAAAGAGAAAAGACCCCTGTTGATGGAAGGACATTTTTTGCGGCTACAGCAGCAGCAGCAGACTCTTGTCTCTTTATCTCCAAATTCCTCAGCTTCAGTGACACAGTAAATCTCAGAGAACTTGGGAAATGCTATGAGGCATTGCAAAGAGAATGAACTTAGCTCAGACACTGCCATAGAAACAGTTTAAGGTCTTCTAGTTTCTGGATTCTTCTCTCCTCTTTTAGTTAACTTAGCGTACATTCCTGACACTTACTTATAAATACAACTAGAGTGACGACTCTCTTCCAGCAGAGGTCCCTGTGTAGGATTGCCTTGATTTAGAAAAAAGAATATATGTAGCAGACCTACTATGACTAATCTGCATAACCTCCCATAAAGGAAATGGTCTGTGACATTTTTTGCATGTGGCAGAGTACACACGAATTAGATGCCGAAAGTATGCGGAGCCCTCCCTCCCTTCCTCCTTTTCCCTTCTTTTTCTTACTTTCTTGCTTTCTCTCTTCTCTCTCTCCTCTCTCTCCCCTCTCTCCCTCTTTCTCCCCTCTCTATTTCTGACTTTATTTCTTTTCTTTTCTTTTTTTTCACTCAGGAAGAGGTGATGATTTTATTTTATTCATTTCAGAAGGTAATGGCAGCAATGGGTAGAATGTAGAAATTGAGAGTTCAATGAAGCAGTGGCTAAAATTGTATTCTTTCTGGCTGGCTTCTTGGTTTTTCAGAAAATTTGAGTTCATCATTCTCCTGATTATACTTGATTTCACCCTTCCACATACCAAAAAAAGCACGAGACAGGAGTTCTTGAATTTATTTTGGAATTAGCAATTCTCCCAATTTAAAACTAAGATGCAAGACAGCAAACTTTCAATGATTTGCTCAGCCATTTCTCAAATGGCTCCCTGAGAAGCAATAGCTTTTCCGTTTAGATGCTGAGTACCTTGGTTGCCAGGTCACTCTCTGCACACCATTTCAGTGAATTCTCCTTCCTGACTGACCCTGGTGGCCCCACTGACCTGACCAACCAAACGCACACTCCGTAAGGTGGACCTTGCCTCAGCTTGGCAGCTCATTCGTGCTACTTCTCAGCCAGATTCCCCCTTCGAATCCATCCTGACTCGGGGATGCTCCTGCCTCCCCCCACCAGGTGTACAGTTTGCTCTTCCATTCATGTCACAGCTCACCCCTTTCACCCTTCACTTCCAGAAAGACCTCCCTGCACACAGAATTCTAGAAATTATAAGCTTAGCAATGACTTACCCCTTTTCAGGATGTTTTCCCAGAGGAATCCTACTCAATTAATTTTCTCTCTCCCCTCCTAGGGTTTACACTGCACCCTGCAGCCTGTTCATGTTTATGCCATCATCCACCCTAACACTGAAAAACATGATCAATTTTCATTGGTTACTTTACAGCACTACTCTCAGATATGTGTTATTTCCTTATTTAGATTTAAGTTTCTGAAAGAACTCCCTTTTTATTTCCCTCTGTTCCTAACAATGCCGAGCACTGCAGCAGCTGTATAATAAATGTGCATTGAATGGAATTTGCTTTTCTTCTATACTAATGACATCCTTAAAGTAAAGTTTCTCAACTTTTTTATTTTCACTATTATTCCTGATGGATTTCCTTTAGTTATTTTTTCACTAATCGCCCCCTATGAAATTGTAATACCACAGATATACTGTATGTCTGTTTATGTACCCTCTGCATATCAGTGCTTTATACAGAACATGAAAATAATAAGATTTTGCATCCCCTAAACCAAATTCTCTCCTTTGGGGATGGTATTGTCCCCATTGTGAAAGTATGCTTTACAGAATAGTCTTCATCTTAACTGTAATGTAAAGTTATTATATCTGCTAATATATGCTTCATATTTACCAAGAAGACAATCTCTTTAGTTCTTTAAGATAAATTAGTGTTACATAAAGATTTTCTTCAAAATCTTACCCTTCCTGTACAAGTGTTTCAGGTATTAGATGAATGATATCAGAGAAAATATTCCCAACATATCATTACAGATAATGAATTCCTCTGACCCTACCAATATCTAATATACAAAGCAGTCTACAAGTCCAACACTATCCTTTGTTTCATTTGAAGGGCGAGTATTAGCTTCTTCTGAGGTGGCATCTCACTGCTAGTCCATAGCGTCTTAAGAATAATCTTGACCTACATGCCAGCTTTTCTCTTCTTTGAAATAGTTTCCTCTGTAGAACTGTAAAATCAGACTCTAATACCCATGACCATGGACTCATATTTCTCTTTTGCTAGGGAAGATGAAAGCTCCTTGGAGCCATTTTCCAAATAACTACTAAATATCTACCAGTTTTGTACCACAAATCTAGATGATTTACTATGCCAAAGTAGAGCTGAAAGGCTCAAGAAACTGAATTTAGGGAATGATTTGTTTTGCTGGAGTTTATCCTTTCTAGAGGTTGCTTCTGTGGCATGCAACTCACCCAGGCACAGAAAATGCCCATGAGGGCTGTTTTCTTTGATTATTCTATTTATGTTCCCAGGCTGGGCACCAGAATCTTGCTTGATTGAGGTCTACTTACCCATCTCAGTCAATACCAGTGTAATAGTGATTTTATGGAACATTCCATAAACAATATACATTACTGCCCTGACATTAGCTTCCAATTCATCTTGCCCATGAATTGGTGAAAAATAAACATCTCAGCAGAGGTGGCCAAGGTAAATTCTCCTGAATTTGTCTTTCAACGTCCAGATTCTGCTGAACCTCTTCTTCATTCCCCAGGCCACTCTTGTCTTATGCTAGTGCAGGACAGATGTTGGCTCATCTAAGTTCCTATGAGAGACAGAGCCTGAAGCAAAGATTGCAGCATTTCATTTGGGAGGTGCAAACCCAGGGACATACGGGTGAGGGTAAAAGGCAAGAGAGGCAAAGAAAGGTATGAAGAAGTGTGAGAAGAAGCATTCATTACGCATTGGCTATCACTTCACAACAAGCTACAAGGGACATCGCAGGCCCCAAGCAGGGGTGTTCACTTGGCAGGTAGGACTTCTCCAAAAGTGTTGAAAGAAGTGACCACTGTTATAGTTTGCTAAAGGCTGCCAATGCAATATACCAGAAATGAGTTGGCTTCTACAAGGGGATTTACTAACTTACAAGCTTACAGTTCTGAGGCTGGGAAAACTGTCCAAACCAAGGCTTGGGCACAGCTCTCTCCCCAAATGTCAGCTGCTGGCAATCCTGGACTCCTACAACATGGCCAGGTACAATGGAGGCACTGCCAGCCTCTGCCTTCTCCTCCAGGCTGCATTGCTCTCAGCTTCTTGCTCTCATGGCATTCTCTTTGCTTAGTGGGATCCTCTCTGTCTCTGTGGCTCTTTTCCAGAGCCTGCAGCTTTTAATTCCTCCATTTATAAAGGACTCCAGCAAGAGGATTAAGACCCACCTGAGCTACAACTTACTGAAGTGATGTAATCAAATGGCCTTTAACCAATCTAATCTAATCAAAGGTTTACAATAAGTTCAATTTAAGAACAAAATTTTCTGGGGTCCACAAAAGACTCAAACCAACACACCACTCCTTAGAGGAGAGAAGGTAAGAGTGCTTGTTTGCCCATCTCTCTTATGACTTCCATCTCCCATCACAGTTCACCCTGTGGGAAGATCAATCCTTGCATTCTGGATTCAGTCACCCTGGCTGAAGGTAGGCACCATGACCCTTGGGATGGTGTTTTATGCAAGGCCAAAGTGCATGAGAGAGAGAATGGACCAACTGTGGGAATCTGAGGAGCACAGGGGATTTGTGTCCCCACATCCCCATACAGATGGTTATTTCTTCTTGGGACCTTCATGGCTCAAAAGCAATTGCTCAAAGTTCAGATGTCCACCAAGTTCCTATCTAGGGTGGTATCTTAGTATGCCAGGCCAATGTGACAAATGCTACACACTTGTTGTCTTAAAAACAGGAATTTATTGTCTCACAATCTCGAAGTCCAGAAGTCTCAAATTAAGGAGTCAGCAAGACCGTGCTTTCTCCCTGAAGCCTGCAGCTTTCCAGTGCAGGCTTGCTGCAACCCTTTGGGTTCCTTGCCTGCATCCCTGCCTCCCATCACGTGAGATGTCTCTCTCCATGTGTCTGAACTTCTAGTTCCACTGACTTCTGGCTTCTGGCTCCTATGTGGCCTTCTCTATCTGACTGTGTTCAAATTTCTTCTTATAAAGGATTACAATAATATGGAATAAAGCCTGCCCTGATTCAGTTGGGCCACACCTTAGCTACAAAACATCTTCAAAAGTCCTATATAAAAATGAGTTCACACCCATAAGAATGTGAATTAGGATTAAGAACATGTCATTGTCCTGGAACCTAATTCGATCTACCACAGGGACCTTGCTTTCTTCCAAAGTGCTCATCAGAATGCCAAACCATCAAATAGCTTCTCTGTGTAGTCCTGATGTTTCTTAATCTCTGAGACTTTAGCAGACTTGAGCACTTTCACAGCAGGGACTAGGTTTTGTTTTGTTTTTTCTCCCCACTGCTTGGGGTAGAACATACTCATCATATAAGCTTGGCAAATAAATGAGTGAATGGATCAATAAATAGCATTTTCTTCTATCCCCATATTCCGTTTGCCCCTGATGTTCCCATCACCACCATGACCTCACATCCCATCATGTTGTAGTGGCTTGTCTCCTGTCCCACTACTCTGCTCAGGAAGACTAACTTCTTGTCCAAGCCTGTGCAAAGTAGGGTTCTTCATTCTGCATAAATGTAAACATCTTGCCATTTATAATGGTATTAAGTAGCTTCTCAGGATATAACATCCCCGTGCTTACTGTCATGAGTATTAATGATCACTATTATCTATGCCTGTTTACTGTAATCAAGGAATTGTGCTAAGTTCTTAACATAGATGGTTTAAATTATTCCTCAAAGCCATCTTATGAAATAGGTAATCTTAGTCCATTGTACACATTTATCTTATTAGGTAAATAATAGACTGCACAGCTTGTAAGTGTGGGGAAGGCTGTGGTTTGAATCCAGGCATGTCTGACTCCAAACTTGTGATAAAATACACTTTTGTACAGCCAGGCATGTAGTACAAAAGAAATCTGTGTTGTCTATAGCAATGGTTCTCACCGTACAGTAATTTTCTCCCATAGGTGACATTTGTCAATGCGTGGAGTCATTTTTTTCAGTCACAACTGGGGCCGGGGGTAGGGCATTGTGGCAGTTTGAAATTATTTTATGAATCTCAAAAAGAGAAATAGTATGTTTTAAACTAGTTCATTTCTGTGGGTGTGAGACTTATTTGACAAGATTATGTCAGTGGGGCATGATTCATGTTGAGTCTCTGCCCTCTTGCTGCGTCTGATATAAAGGGAGACACAGAGACTCAGACAGACAGAGGAAAAAGGGAGCTGGCATATTTGATTCTGCAGTGTGAGGGAGAGGATTGCTTAAGCACAAATCCCCCAAGAGGCTGTGTCCATGGAGCAGCTCAATAGGAGACCAGCCCTGCTATATGTTGAATAGCTTACAGCTGAACTTAGGAAGGAAGCAGAACAGCTGAGACTGATATAGGAGGCCTGAAAAGAGTAAAGCCCTATGTGTGGTTGCTCATAGATGAGCTCATAGAGATGGTATATTCTGGAGGGGAATGCAGACACCAGGAAGAGATCACTTGCCATCTTGCTTTAACACATGGCAGCTGACTTGGGTAGGAAAGCACCTCCTATGGTGCTTTCACTTGGACTTTTCACTGCCTTGGAACTGCAAGTTTTTAGCCCAAATAAGTATCCTTTATAAAATCCAACCCATTTTTGGTACTTTGTATCAAAATTGGCAAACTAAATCAGAAATTGGTACGAGGAGAGTGGGATCATGCTGCTTGCAACTACCCAAAATGCTGAAACAGTTTTATAAATGGGTAAAAGGTATTTTTTCTGAGCAATTGTGAGATGCTTGATAGAAAGAGCCTAGATTGCTTTGAAGAGACGGTAGGAATATGGAGCCTGAAGTTATTTCTGATAAGGCCTTAGAAGGAAATGATGAAATTATTATTGGGAACTGGAGGAAATGTGATCTGTGTTTTAAAGTTGCAGAGAACTTAGCAAAATTGAATCCTGATGTTAGATGGAGGACAGAATTTGAAAACAATGAGCTTCGGCATTTAGCTGAGAAGATTTGGAAAATAAATGTGGAAAATGCAGCCTGGCTTCTCCTTGCAGCTTATAGCAACATGCGAGAGGAAACAGATAAACTGAGAATTGAATTATTGGGCACAAAGCAACCAGAGACTGATTTCATAAATTCCAAGCTTCCGGAAAACAAGTCCCAGAGGATAGTGGCCCATGTGAAGACTTAACTAAATTTGGAACTGTAAGTCAGGATTGGAAATGCAATTATCCAAGAAGGACTTGTGGAAAGTCTTACTCTCTGATGGTTTGGACCCCTGTTTTCTGCATGCTAAACCAACAAGCTTTTTGCAAGAGTTGAACGAACTGTCAGTTTAGATTAAAAGGGACAGGGAGGGGACAGATGGAAGTGAATACAGCTTCAAGAGGAAAACTATGGAAGCTGAAGTCTGGGATTAAGGCATCTACTTGGGCAAAGAGAAGGACCCCCATCCAAATGTATGGAGAGGGTGAGTTTGCCCCCACATTTGAAGAGGGTGAATGTTCCAGCCCATTGTTCAAGGAAAGTTTAGCCATTCCAGGCTACAGAGAAGGTGGAGTGCATTCCTAAGTGGTTGGGGAGAGTTAGGTCACCACCCCACTTCTCTGAAGGGGTTGGGCCTAGAACCCATAGATTTGGGAGAATCAGGGAGACATTTGCTTTGTAAAGGGTGGGCCCCCATGAGACCCTGAAAAGAAGCAGAAACCATCATTCCAAGGATGATTCTTAGACTTTGAAATCTAATGGAGTATGCCCTGAAGGTTCTCAGAACTGCTGGGGACTCATGATTGTTTCCCTCCCAGTTTCTCCTTATGGTAATGTAAATATTTATCCTTTGTCTGTGCCTCATTTTTATATTGGAAGCAGATAACTTGGCTTGTAAGTTTTACAGAGGTCTACAGTTTGACCCAAAACAAACTGTATTCCTATAACTGATTTTGATGTAATTTGGTACATAGTCTTGCTACTGAAATGATTTAAGGTTTTTTTGAATATTGTAATAGCTTTTGGGGATTCAGAGGGTAGAGTGTCACAATTTGAAATCATTTTATGAATCCCAAAAGAGAAATATTATGTTTTAAACTAATCCATTCCTGTGGGTGTGAGACACCTTTGACTGGATTATGTCAGTGGGGCATGATTCATGTTGAGTCTCTGCCTTCTTGCTGTGTCTGATATAAAGGGAGACACAGAGATTCAGACAGACAGAGGAAAAAGGAGCTGGCATATTTGATTCTGCAGTGTGATAGAGAGGACTGCTTAAGCACAAAACCCCCAAAAGGCTGGGTCCATGGAGCAGCTCAAGAGGAGACTAGCTCTGTTATATGCCTGATAGCTCACAGCTGAATTTGAGAAGAAAGCCAAAGAGACAAGACTGATATAGTAGGTCCAGAAAGAGTAAAGCCCTATGCCTGGTAGCTCACAGTACAGCTGAGCTCTAAGAGATAGTATATTCTGGAGGGGAAGGTGGACACCTGGCAGAAATCACCTGCCCTTGCTTCAACACATGGCAGCTAACTTGGGTAGGCAAGAACCTCTTATGGTGCCTTGACATAGACTTTTCACTGCCTTGGTACTGTAACTTTTTACCCCAAATAAGTATCCTTTACAAAAGCCAACACATTTCTGGTACTTTGCATTGGTAGCCTGTTAGCAAACTAAAACAAGCATCTAGTACATAGTGGCCAGGGATGCTACTAAACATATTACAATGGCCAGGGCAGCCCCACAATAAAGAATTATCTGGATTCAAATGTCAACAGTACTGGTCAATAGGGGCAAATATCTTCCCTAAGAAGGCTGCAACCAAGTAATACAAAACCAACGACGTGTACAATTTCAAGATAATCTAGGCTTGCTTGAAATTTTATATGCAGCTTCAAATTTATTGTTATGAGTATCAGATGTAAATTGTGTCTTTTATGTCCATTGCTTCTCTACAATTCTTGTTTTTGCTTTTGTTTTTCTGGGTTGATTCTCTCTTTTAAATAACTGAATTCTCTATTTTTCTTTAAATACAAATCTACACATATCATTCAACTCTTCGTCAGTGCTTTTAGAACAAACACAATGATCTGTTGACCACCATGTTATCAACACATAAGAAGGACAATGGAAATTTACAAATTGGAGAGAGTAGGGAGGGCTGGTGCAGATACCAACGACTTCCTAAAGTAGGCTCCTGAACAAAGGGAAACATGGTAGCTTGAATTATGTACCTCAATTTAGGCATGTTCTTAATCTTAATCCATATTCTTGTGGGTAAATAGGACCTGTTGAAGGTGTTATTTTAGTTAAAGTGTGGCCCAACTGGATGAAGGTGGTCCTAATCAGGATTACTGGAGACCCTAAAAAGAAAAAGCCACAGGAAGGTGCCGGAAGCAGGAAGTCAGTGGGAACTTGGATGAGAAAGGAGAGGACATCATCATGTGACAGGAAAGCCTAGGAACCCCTGTAGCAAAAGGTCACTGACTCCCGGAAGAAAGCAAGTCTTATCAATATCTAGATTTTAGACTTCTCCTAGCCTCAAAGCTGTGAGCCAATGAATTCCCATTAAGCCAAACCATTGTGTGGTATTTATGAAAGTAGCCTGGCAAACTTAGGCAGGCAGATTTTGGATAATCAGAGGGAATGGCATTCCAGAGGAGGGAAGCATTACCAGGGAAGTAGGTGAAGTTACAGAACGTCTGCAGGACATAAAGGGAGCAGTCCAAGGTCAGTAGAGGATTGTGATGAAGAAATGCCAAATAAAATTGAGGGAAGGCCTGAGCCAAGTTACCGTGTTCTTGAAAATCAGACTCACAACTGCAATCCTGCCTCATGGACAGCAAGACCCCTTGTGCTTCATTTCTTCCTGGCACATGCTCCATGGAGAGCAATTGCATTCTCACCTGCTGGAAGCTGCTACCTGGCCGTCTCTGTCTTGAGATGCCTGTGCAGTGCCTCAGTTTCTCCAGACCTCGTGCATTGCTATGCTACTCCTCTGCCCACATGACAGGGAGGCCTGTTTACTTTTATGGGTATTTATTGTTAACTGCAAAGGGGAAACACACAGGAGAGATTTTTCTGTGCTTAAAGTAACTAATAATGGTTTTTCATATTGGCCCTTACTCTGTAGTCCTGGCAAGGCACTTTGGGATGCAAAACTCTGCTTTTCCCAAACTAGGTGACTTTCTGAACAAAACCCCTACCTCTTAATGAAGGCCATGCCGAACTTTTGGCAAGACGGAGTCCCATTCCCTAAGGAAGGCTGAAGATAGCACCCCCTTCCCACACCACACGATGTACTTCCAGCCGTCTGGGCACTCTGCGTCTCTGAGGACCTACTCTTGACCTCCAGACTAAATAAAGCTAGCTCTACACAAATGCTGGGGCATTTCATAATAAGGGCTGGGATGATGAAGATTCACGTTCAAATAACATTTCCTCTCCCCCACTTATAAACCAGGCTCTGAGTTTAACACATGAGCACGCATTAGCTCAGGCAGTCCTCTCCACTGCCCAGTGAAGAAGGCTAGTTACCGCTACTCTCATTTTAGAAATCATCTAAGGAATATTAGTTGGGGACTAATGCATCTTAATCACTGTTCATGTTTGTTTTGAAATTTTATGTGATTCACAAGTTAATTTAATAGGCATGAAGTGCCTGTGCCTTTGGTAGTCTAATAAATTTTTATGATTCCACAACAATATTCTTTCAATATAATTTACATAGTATTTCTTGAACAGTTAATCCCCTTCCTGCTTACCATGGGTTTTCATCTACTAACTTCCTTCTGTTTTGGAGATTTGGAGATTCACAGGATTTAAAAAATTAAGAAATCACTCCCATGTTGGTAATAATATAACAAGTGATTCAAATCAATGGCAGTATTCTTTCAATGGTTTAAGACAAGTCAGATCAGTTGACAGTGTGTAGAGGGTGAATTCCCAAACTGCAGAAAAAATGGAATAAACAGTTGTATACTCAGCCCTTGTCCAAGGGTCTGCCACGTTAGCCATCAGCAGGCCCTTAGCCACGTCTTTCCTCACTCACTCCAACTGCGTCTCCCTGTCATTAAGATCTAGTGGCCAGTCAAGTCCCAAGGAGAGTTCTGTAAGAGCCAGTGAGCGGATTCCCAGAGGGCGATCACTGTCTCCTTTCAGTGAGATCTGTTTCCCGGAGGATGGCCTCTACCATGCTGCGGCTCTTCTCCAGATTGCCAAGGTGCTTCCGTGTTTTGAAAGTGGTCTCTTCCCTCTCTCAACCTGCCGTGTTTTTCTTTCACTTCTCTTTTTTAAAGTGTGGCTCACCCACCTAAGGCCTTCTGCTCACTAAGTCTGGATTTCAGTTTGGTCCACTTTCAGAAGCAAATTAGGGGTTTGCGTGACTTGACTCATTTGGGTGGCACTCTTTTCCAGTCCTTTGCCATCATCTCCCAACTTTATTGGCATTTTTCTTATTCTTGTATCATTTTGGGGGAGACACTATCAAGAGGAAGTTTTACTAAGAGATCTTTCATTAGTAGCTTTATTTTTTTCCTCCCTCAGATGTGAATTAAGATGGTGAATCAGAAACACAGAGCTGGCTCAACTTGGACAAAATTATAAAGTAAAACGTTTGGATTTCACTTGTACTATGCAAAAGCAGAAAGGAAAAGAGCATCCGGCCATTTCCTTTTCTCCTTTGATGTTTTAATAAGGTCTGGATGGTAAACTCACAGGCCCACGTGGCCCCCTAAGAAGCTCTAGCAGAGCCCGAGCAGAGCAGCTGGCGCTGTGCCTTCCGGGGCTCAGGTCTTGTCTCTGCTGCCGCGTGATGTGGGCAACTGACAAGCCCCGTCCCTGCCTCTCTTTCCTCGATAACTGTGAAGGCCAAACAAATGTTCTAGCACTAAGAAGTGGGCTACCTGTTGTAGTTATTATAGCCATGAAAACCATGCGACAATTTGCTGGGCCCTGGGGAGGTCATGCATTATGCACATTGGAGAGGTTCTTTTGCAATGACATCTGCCCTTTAAAAAGTCCTGAGTATGAAACGAAAAAAAGAAAAACAAGAGAAGAGAAGCAAAAGTCCTGAATGTGGGACCAAGGAGGATTTCCGTGACAAGGCCAGGCTGTCTTGTCACAAAGCCAGACTAACAACATGGAGAAATTCTTAGACACTTTAGTGGGAAAAAAAATGAGAGTTGTCTGTATATATGTAGATGATAACCACTGTTCACCACGTGCAGAAAAAGCATGAAAGGAGATGAAAATCATATGTGTGTTGGTGATGTATATGCCCCAAGGTGGCCAGTCCTCAGCCTCCCCAAGGGCTCCTGACGTCACACTCTGCCTCGCTCTCCACTCCAGGGATGCAGCAGGACTCACTTCCGGGCCCACCCGCGCCCACCCTGATGAAGGCTCCTCCCCAGCTGGCTTTGGACCAACCCCGCCAGGATGCAGCCATCCAGTTCTTCACACCTACTGTCCAGTGGCCACAGGCAGCCCCCGCCTCCCAAGTCCCCTTCCCCTGGCCTCTCATCTCCACGTGCACTTCCAGGACCACCTGTTAACTTCCAGCTCCTGCCTCACCTGGGCTGCCCATCTTCTGTCTCCCGAGCTTTTATCACCCACATCTCATTGATTCGTCTGCCTGTGAGATTCACGGAGCAGAGATTGCTGTCAGTTCGGCATCACTGCCCTTTCCCGGGTCCCAGGAGAGGGACGGGGTATAGTAGGTGTTCAATGCATACGTGTTGAAAGAGAGAAGAAAGAAGAGAACATGGAAGGAGGGAGGGAGGGAAGGAGGGAAGGAGGGGAATTTAAAATGCCAGTGTAGTTTCTACATGGGAGGTATATTGTCGATGGAATTCCCTGTGGACTATGCGCCCCACGAAGACCTTCGGAGAACGTTGTGTGCAGTGTGGAGTAGCCTTGACTAACAGGTGGGGACAGCATTAACAGATGCTCCTCCATAGAATTCTATAGTTTTAAGTCATGAAAATACTGGCTGTTAATAATAAACACCATCCAAGAATGAAAAGGGAAACCATGAGAGGAACTTGTTGCTAAATCGGGAAGCAGATCTGTGTACTTCAAGATTGTGCGCAAAGTGCCTTTCAGTATCTACTTTGCCAAGCTTCCTCCAACCCAGGATCTCATACTTGTTTGGCTTCCATAATTCTCGCTAGGTTTCTGGGTTTTTTTCTGTCTGTAATACAATTTATTTTGAAAATTTCCAACATCAACTTCAAAACTGATTTGAGATTTTAAAAACAATGCACTTTTTCTCACCATTAGGCTCGGCCCTTGGAGCTTGAGCAAGCATCCTCTGTAACCTTCCAAGACATCAGATGACGCCCTCTGTTCTCCCATTGGCCCATTAACGTGTTCCCGGTTAGTGCAGCTTCTCATTCGTGGCTCTGTGCTCCCCGAGGAAGAAATCAGCCACACATCCATTTAGAACATTGAGTCCGTTGGAAAAGTACTGCTGAAGCTCTTTACATTAATTCCCTGCTGTTCTCTGCTGTGTTAATTATGTGTGTCCTTTTCACGATGCCTGTAACTTTTAAAAAGCTTTTGTGACACACTATATGAAAAAAGTTATGTAAATTTAGTGTTTTTCCCTTCCCAATCTGAGGCAAATGACTGTTTTTGTAAAGAGTGAGGCAGGCAGCTCTAATGCATTTTGAAAATGTTCCCACACCAATCTTAACTCTATCACAAAATATGTGTGTATGGACTTAGAGATCACGAAAGCTGCAATGTATTCTCAGTAGACAGATAGATAGATAGACAGATAGATAGATAGACAGATAGACAGATAGCTAGATAGACAGATAGATAGATACTTAGGGACACATACATAGATCTATAACTACATCAATCTACTCATCTATACCTTGTATAGGTGTGTATATATGCACATACAAGACACAAACATTCTCACACTTATGTATAAACTCCTCCACACACATTTGTTCACATTATAAATGAGGGCATTTTCAGTACAAAAAAATTTTAAGGAAAAGAAAAATCTTCCATAGTTCTGCCATCAAAATACAATCATTGTTACCTTTCAGTTGTATCATTTCTCGTATTTACAAGCAGCTCATTTTAAACGCACTTTCCATGGAGTTGTATTCTCAAATTTGCATGCTGCTTTCTTCATTTCACATTGCTGTAAGCTTCTCATGGTGTGACTGCATGGGGGCTGTTTCTCACGCTTGTAGATACTTTAGCGCTCGGGGCCCAGAAGCCAGGCAGGGGACTCTCCCTCTCGCGGACGGGATGGAGGCCAGCATTCTTAGCAGGCCCTGTCAGAAGGAGGGCAGTCTGTTTCTCCAGCCCTGGAATCTGGACTGGCTTGTGATTTGCTCTGGCTGATAAATTGCGGTGGGAGTGGCATTTTGTGAGCTCTGAAGCTGGATCTCAAGAGCCTTTGCCCATTTCCACTGTAGCATTTTGGTGTCCCTGTGAATGACCCGCGCTAGACTCCTGGAGGGGGGCGGCCACGTGCAGGGCAGCCCCGGCCACCCAGCCTTCCCAGATGAGACAGGCTGAGCCCACCCAGGCTGCCAAGCTGCGGAATCAGTGGTCCTTGTTTCAAGTGATGAAGCTGTGGGGTAATTTGCTTTGCAGCCGAGATGGCCACGCCTCCAACCTGACCGATTTAACCAGCAGCCGTCGTGGACATTCAGAAGGTTCCTGCCATCTTCCTAACGCCTAAAATATTTGGTGAACTCCGACCATAAATACTTGTGCACAGCTCCAGCTGACCATTTCCTTAATATAAATACTGATATCTGGCACTAATGTGGGAGGAGGAATGAAAATTTTAAAGAATCTTGGTAAATGGTGCTTAATGGTTTTCCAAAACAATTGTATTAATTCACCAGCCCATGATTAGGATATGATATTGTCTATTATATGATATTTTCAGCAACATGGGATACTTTATTGAAAATAAAATTGATTTGTGATAAATAAATATTTTTGTTTTAAACTAGCAATTTCATTCCAATCTGGCTTAATCGTTTTCATATATACGTTTTCTATTAAACATGTGAAGTTTGCTATGAGTTGGATCAAACTCTTGTTTACAGAGTTAAGTCTGGGGAGTCTCCTGGGGCGTCACCATGATGACTGTGGATACGTGCATTGGCCTTTGCACACCAGCAGGGACAGCCTTCTCCAGGAAAATGCAGCATCTCTGAGCAAGGTGGTCAGAATTCGCTTAATTCCATGGGTAGTTTTTGGTGCGCAAGCTTCACTTGAATTTTCAGGCTCTTAATCACGCTCTCTCTCTAATTCTCTTTTTCACTTGCTCATCTGTCTCGCCATTTTCGCTGTTGTTTTCATCATCATTACATTCCTCTTCTTTCTCGTCATCGGTTACCTCGTTTTTCTTGTAAAAATTCCTCTTTTCCCTTAACTTCGCTCCAAGTTATCATCAGAATCCTTATCACTGCTTTATCTTTATTTATTCTACTGGAGATTCTTCAAACACTGGTTTTACTTTTGCCCAGAGTGAGCTACCTCCTCTTATTTGTCTCGGATACTGTAACTTGTGTGAAGAGAAAAATGTACTTTCTGGGGAGATGGGAACACTTGTGAAAAATTTAACTTCCACCACACGGAGCTGACATTTCTGTTACTCGCATTGTTTATTTATTTGCTGTGTAACTCTCCTGACCTTCGCCCCCTCCCCCAAGCTTCCCTAACCACAGTCAGGACTGGTTCATTCTTGTAGAAAACATAGACTTTTGTCATTCTAAGGGTCAATAGTGGCACTCACTATCATCCGATACTCCTATATTTTCATTTGGGTCGCTGGTTATAACCTCAGTCTCGGGTTGAAATCACCTGGAGAATGCAAAAAATACTGATGCCTCAATTCTGCCTCTAGAAGTCCAGACAGACTTGGCTTAGGGTGTAGCATGCGCATCAGGGTTTGTTTTTTGGTTTTGTTTTTACCACAATTCTACCTCCTCCTCCTCACCCAGAGACAGTTATTTTAGTGGGCAGTTAAGTTGAGAACCAGTTACTTAGGCACAAGCAAAGTACCAAGGAACGGTTGTCACCCAAACTCGTCCAGACTGAGCGCAGCAGCCATGCCGACCACGGCAGACACTGCCCACTCAGGTGACACCGAGTAGCACTGACACAGCCGTGGGCAAGTGTGGACACCAGAACCATCCCAGCGAGCCCCACCTTGGGAGTCATCTTCCTCCCAAAGCTGGGTGAGGGGCCAAGTTTTAGGAGACCTTAGGAGCCTCACCAAGCCATCCCATCTAGGACTTCTGTTCAGCAACCACTTAGGCAATTCTACAGGGGCCAGCTGGAAGTGATTTTTCTCCTGGTCACTCTAACCAATGTTTGGGCAAGCAACTATTATCATATAAAAATCCTGCTCATTAATTTATAGGCACTTATAGTGAAGGGTGACTGATATAGATGGTGATTGTTTATAATAATTATTTGTGTATCTTAGTGTTTGTTTAATTATTTTGAAAAAAAGGAATGTCTATGAAGCATAATATTAAATATGTATTCTCTTTTGAACTTACCTAGCACAATATTTTCAAAATGTCAATTACATCCTATCACTCACCTGCTGACTTCAAGTGGCTTCCCATGGCACCCTGAGGAGAAACGTTGAAAGTCAATGATCTAAATACTCTTCTTAAGAATACAGAAAGAACTGCAAAATTAGGCAAAAGAATTTAGAAGCAAAAAAAAAAAATAGTAGAGAGCAAGAGCAGACTTTAATGAAATAGAAGGCAGATAAACAATAGACATCATCAATAAATGCAAAAGTTGCTTCTTTGAAAGACCAATAAACTTGTCAGAACAAGAGAAAAAAAGAGAAGAAAAAATAAGTGAAGGAAAAGGAAAAACATAGACTGCCAGTATCAGAAATAAAACATGGCAATTCACTATAGACATTAAAAAATATCACAGGGAGATATTATGAACCTTTTTGTAATGAAAAAAAATTAAGATGTTTGAGATTTGAAAGGAAGAATTAAAAGAAAATATTGGCAGATGATATCAATGCATATGTATAAAATCATAATAAAATTATTAGTTAAAGTGAGTTTAGCATGTCTGCTGGAGAGAGGGTAAATTAAAATAAATTGTATTTTCATATTTGAATAGCAGTTAGAACATGAAACTAAAGATATATATGTAAAATGTCATAAAAATAACAAATACACAAATATTCTAATAAAAATGTACAGGAACACTACCCTGTACATTAACCTATGGAATAGATACAAGAAAACAATTAAGACAAGGAAAATAAATGTTCATGTATCAGAAACATCAAAATTGAAAAGATGTCTGTTCTCTCCAATATCATGTTTAGATTCAATGAAATAGAATTAAAGTCCCAACGTCTACTTTTAAACAGAACTTAAGCTGATTCTAAAATTTTTATGGAAGAGAGAATATCCAATAATAGGCAAGGCACAGCTGAAGAAGCCCCAGCTGGGAGCTGTAGGGTGGAGGTGTGCATGAAAAATCAGCACCCAGGTACAGCCCTTGGAACATACCCAGGCACGCCCACCAGAGCATGACAGACCTCACAGGCGGGGGCGGGGAGGTCTGATGTTTGGTCTGTGGGGGGCTATGGGAACATCTGAAAAGCTACCCCTGCAAGCTTGAGCTTGGTGGATCATGGGTTACCTAGAACTCGGGATAAGTCCTAGATAGATAACACGATATTCTCAGAATCTATTTACTGATCACAATAATGGTGAAAACCTTCAATGGATGGCAGTATTGCTAAGACAATGCAGGGAGGTTATACCTGAGAAGTGATTGGTTGTAACTGCCATTGATTTGTTTAGTATTGTTTGGAGCCTTTTAGTACCTTCAAGTACATTAAAACATATCAGTTGTAACAAATGTACAATCCACATGTAAAATGGTTATTAACAGGGAAGGGGGAAAAGGGGGAGGATGTTGGGTATACGGAAGTCCCCTGTATTCTTTATGTAATTTTAATGTGACCTAAAACCTCTTTGAAGAC
>JAQZBX010044621.1:0-21301 GCA_029593785.1 Cabassous unicinctus
AGAGGAAGAGAGAGGGGGAAAGAGGAAGAGAGAGGGGGAAAGACGAAGAGAGGGGGAAAGACGAAGAGAGAGGGGGAAAGACGAAGAGAGAGGGGGATATTTGAAGATGCTCTTGTTGACTTTGAAGATGGATAAAGAGGCCATATGCCAAGAAATGCAGGCAGACTCTAGAAACTAGAGAAGGCAAGGAGATTCTTTCCTAGAACCTCCAGAAGGAATGCAGCTCTTCTGACCATTAGACTTTTGATCTCCAGGACAGTAAGATAATAAATTTGTGTTATTTTAAGCCACTAAGGTTGTGGTAACTTTCACAGCAGCCGTAGGAAATTAATATATGCTTCTACACAGTCCAGGCAGCCAGGGAATGTTCATCTCTCCCCTGCCAGAAGTAAAACTTTCCAAACAGTTCTATGGAACAGAAAGAGGTCCAGAAAATAATATATGAAAAACTTTCTGCACGACTTAAGAATGAATACTCTGATATTCCCAATGCTGAGCGTGTTCTTCCTTATGCAGTCGGTCTACAGCATGAACCATCTCCTTCTCTTCTGTTCTCAGAGGAGATACACAACAGCTGGTGTCCACCCCATGCCTACGAGCAGTAAGAAGGAATAGATCTGGAGCGGATGTAGCTCAAGTGGCTGAGGGCCTGCTTCCCATGTACGAGGTCCTGGGTTCAATCCCTGGTACCTCCTAAAAACAAACAAAAGGAAAAAACCAGCTGTCATTGGGGAGGGGATGCAGCTCAGTGGTTGAGCATCTGCTTCCCATGTGCAAGGTCCTGGGTTCATTCCCTGTTACTGCAAAAAAATAAAATAAAAGAGGAATAGATCAGAAGGCTCAGCAACTCCCACGCCTGTCCTTGCCCTCCACCATTTCAGGACACCAAGAATTAGCCTGAACAATGGGTCTCAAACTTTAGCCTGTATCAGAATCACTTGAAGGCTTGTGGAAATAGATTGCTGGGCCCCTCTCCCAATTTCTGACTCAGTGGTTCTGGGGTGGGCCCCAAACTTTATTTTTAATAATTCCCAGGAGGAGCTGCTGCTCCTGCTGGTCCTGAGCCTATACTTTGAGAACCACCAGTGTAGACACAGCACAAGGACACTCTCAGGTCCCTCTGCAGCCTATGGAGAAGAGGCTACTCTTCTGTGGGAGAGAGAAAAAGGTGTATTTGTTGCCTGGTTTCTTTTCCCAAGGAGCCCAAGTGGCCAGAAACTCAGGGAATGAAACCTGAGCACAGTCTTACAAGTTCCAGGGAGTCAGGGGAGGATGCCTGGGGAATATTGGAGCCAGAAATGCCCAGATAAGTGGGAGGATCTATCCTCAGGATCATTCGTAACTGGCATCATCCAAGCCTCAAGTTCCCTCTCACTGCTTTGAAAAAGGTAACACTAGCAGTTGGAAAAAGGGAGCTCTGTCTTGAACCTAAAGAAATGGATGCATGCCCAGAAAGAGTGAATGAGGCATGAGAGTGACACGAGAGAGCAGGACAGCCAAAGGCTAGGCTGGTCTTGCAGAAAGGGGAAGACCCACCGCAACCATCTTTCTTTAGGGGTTAAGGACTGGAATCCTCAGTTCCTCATCTTGGGAGAGGATGAAATAATGATTCTTGGCTTTCCATTCTGATGGGAATGTTGGTTTCTTCATTGAAGGCAAAAAAGCAAATGTGGCATTAAAGTTGGGGAAAATATTTACCTGCCTCTCAGCTATTCTAACACTGAAATGTGTTAGAATTTCTGCACATCAGAGGCAGGTACAGTCCCACCTGGTTTATATGGAACAGATAAGGCCAGCTGACCTCTCACAGACCTACATGAGCAGTGGAGCCTCCAAAGACTCATTGCTAAAAAGACTAGATTAAGCTCCTATATCCAAAATAATTAACTATACTTAATTGGACTACAGTTAAGAAAATGCATCCTGGAGCTTTGCTCAGTTGACAGGCAGATAATTTACCCCCTGCTTCTAGCTTAGCATCAATTAGAAAAATATAAGAAAAAATAAATCCTAAAAGTAGGATTGCGAAGTGAAACTAGAGGAGGTGGTGCCTTTGGTCTCTTACAGCCCAAAAGGGATCTGCCAGTTACTCTTCCTCAGCCCCTTCCACCTTAGCCCTCTTTGCACCTGTCTAGCACACTTGTGGTATCACTAACGAGCAGGGCTGGAAGGTTTCATTCCCATGAGTCAAAGTCCATTGTAGAATGAGTAACTGATTATTTACAGTTGTCTAGATCCTGACTATAGTCTGGAAGATTCCTTTTTGTCCAAATTTTTTTTTGGACCACAGGCAAATCTGAAATCTCACCAACAGCACAGAATTGTTGTAGCAGAAAAGGACTCTGTATGAGGAGTTCAGAAGACCTATGTTTGCACTGGATCTCTCCCTAATGTGAGTTAGAGTCGCTGGTCTTATCTGGCCATTAATCACCCCATCCAAAAACTGAGAGGCCTGTACAACATCTCTCAGAGGATTGGGATTAATGACTGTGGCTCTCTAATCAGCACTGCCTTTGAGCCTCTGTGCTTGGGGAGTGGGGGAAGAGAGCAGTCTTAGCATAAGAGGGTGGAGAAATGGGGTGTGGAGGACATGGGGGTGGGTGGGCACAAAAGAGCCAAGTGTCCACTGAAACAAAAAAAAGGACAATCAAGAAATGGAGGGGAAATGCATGTTCCTTTCTCACTTGGAAATCTTTGGTTTGGTGAGGCCAAGATGCCCTGTTTCTCTAGAAAGTACCGCCCAAGATTATTTGAAAGACATGGCAGCATGCCCTTTGCTTCCCCCACATCAAGTCACCCTCTACCCATTCCCAAAATACCCCGAAGAATACTAATATTCTACCAACCAAACCAACGTGTTCTGTTTCTAAATCAAATCATGCTGTCTTTTTGCAACTTTCAGGAAAGTATAGTTAAAAAATGAAAACTGATTATATCATGATACATTTTTCTTCCATTTTTTTGGATCCTGTTTTTTCCCTGTACTGGAACCTAATATAAACTGACTTAGCATGAAATTATATATCTAGTTATTCTGATTTTAATACTATTTCATCATATTACATCAAAAATATCCAGAAATATTTCTAATATTTTGATAGCCATTGGCTTATCTCATATCTGTGGATCTTCTCCTGGTTCAGGCTTCCTACATCTGTGATCCTGTGTATGCGCTTGTTACCTGGGGGAGGAGGGCCAGTCCTGTTATACTGAGAGATGGCCCCACATACAGCAATTCTTCCAAATTTCTTCATCTGGAGGATAACAGTGTTTGAAAACTCTCCACCTACCTAAACAGGCATGAATTAAACAACAAAAACAACAAGAAAGAAACACAAAATCTAAGATTAGAAGATTCAGGAGGATCATTATTTCAAAATACCTGTTTTAGCAGCCACAAAACTGATTGAATTAGCATGATAGTGGAGAAAATTGCAGTTAAAAAGGCATTAGAAACTGGAGATTTCCATTTTACTCTAAAAACATATCTTATTTAACTTATAAATTTGACTTTATTATATTCTGATTAGTCCAATAATTTCATTGCTGTATAATCTAAAATTACAAAAAATAGTCAAAAGGCACACAAAGTGAGGACTCACAATTTCAAAACTTACAACAAAGCTAAATTAGTCAAGACATATAGATCTATGGATCAGAATTGGGAGTCTAGAGATAAAGCCTTACATTTATGATCAATTAATTTTTTTATTTTTTAATAAAGAAGGTAGCCACAATTTATTGAGTACCTACTATTATATTTCCAGGCATTGTGTAGAGTGTTTTATGTATATTACCATAGCAACTCTGTGGGGTTCTGATTATGTAGAGGGATTGATTTTTTAAAATTTTATTTGGTAAGATGTCCATAACATAAAATTTGCCATTTTAACCATTTTTAAGTGTACAATTTAATTTATTCAATGTTGCACAACCATTACCACTATCTAGTTCCACAATTTTTCATCACCCTTAACAGAAACTCTAAACCCATTAAGCATTATGTCCCTGTTACCCCCTCCCTCCAGCCCCTGGTAACCTCTAATCTACTTTTTGTCTTTGTGAATTTGACTATTCTAGATATTTCATATAAGCAGAATCATACAATATTTGTCCCTTTGTGTCTGGCTTATTTCACTCAGCACAATATTTTCAAGGTTCATCCATGTTTTAGCACGTATCACAACTTGATTCCTTAATATGGCTGAATAATATTCCTTTATACTTATATACAATATTTTATCCATTCTTCTGTTGATAGAAACTTGGCTTGGTTCTACCTTTTGACTCTTGTAAATAATGCTGCTATAACCATTGGTTCACAATATCTAAGTCTCTGTTTTCAGTTCTTTTAGGTCTATACTTAGAAGTGGACTTGCCGAGTCATATGGTAATTCTGTGTTTAACTTTTTGAGGAACTGCCAAACTGTTTTCTGCAGCAGCTATACCATTTTACATTCCCACCAACAATGTTCAAGGGTTCCAGTTTCTCCATATCCTCAGCAACACTTATTTTCTATTTGTTTATTTGTTTAACAATAGCCATCCTAGTGGGTATGCATCAGTTGATTTTTGACAAGGGCACCAAGACGATTGAGTGGGGAAAAAATAGTCTTTTCAACAAATGGTGCTGAACAACTGGATATGCATATGCAAAAAAAAAAAAAAAAAAATGTAGTTGAACCCCTTCCTTAAACCATACACAAAAATTAACTCAAAATGGATCAAATACCTCAATGTACGAGCTAAAACTTTAAGACTTGGAATAAACCATAGGAATAAATCTTCATGACCTTGTGTAAGACAAAGCCTTCTTAAACATGACACCAAAAGCACCAGCGACACACACAAAAATAGATTAATTGTACTTCATCAAAATTAAAAACTTTCTTGCCTCGAAGACAGACAGAAACAGATGTTGGTGAGGATGTGGAGAAACTGAAATCCTCATAGAATGCTATTGGGAATATAAAATGGTGCAGACACTTTGGAAAACAGCCTGGCAGTTCCTCTAATGGTTAAACATATAGTTTCCATCTGACTGTCCCAGCAAATCCACTCTTAGGTGCATTCCCAAGAGAAATGAAAACATATGGTTACACAAAAACTTGTGCACAAAAGTTCACAGCAGCATTATTCATAATAGCCAAAAAGTGGGAAAAACTCAAATGTCCATCAACTGATAAATGGATAAACAAAATGTGGTATATCCATTCTATGGAATACTATTTGATCCTACAAAGAAATGAAGTACTGATGAATGCTAAAACATGGATGAACCTGGAAAACATGCTAAGTAAAAGAAGCTGTTCGCAAAAAAACCACATATTGTATGATTCCATTTATATGAAATAGTCCAGAATAGGCAAATCTATAGAGACAGAAAGTCAATTAGTGTTTGCTAAGGGCTTGGAAGAGAGGAAATGGGGAGTGACTGCTAAAGGGCACAGCATTTCTTTTTGGCACCCCAAAACATGAAAGTGTTCTAAAATAGATTGTGGTGATTGTTGTACAACTCTGTGAATACACTAAAATCCATTGATTTGCATATTTTAAATGAGTGAATTTTATGGCATGTGAATTATCTCAATGAAGCTGTTTAAAAAAAGGCATATGTACATTCTTCATATTTGTTTAGATGGAAACTCCAGAAGTATATTCCTTTGTATAGCACTTTGTTAATAAATCAGATATTAAGTTCAGTTTGTACTTACATTATCAAAATAACAATCATAACCAGTAGGAGAGGCTTTTTTAAGAGTTTCTCCCAAAGACTCCACTGTCTTGTAATTAAAGGCAACATCAAAGCCAAGCTTTTTAATGTAGGCAACCTTTTCATCAGACCCTGCAGCTCCAACCACTTTGCAGCCCTAAAAGGGAGGAAAATGGAAACCATTTATATGTCACAGACACGGAGCAACTCTCCCCTCGTAGTCTAATATGGTCAGCTTCCGCAAGAACACTCTTCTAGGTATTAATCCACATACATGAAGAATACCATAATGGGCCAACTTAGGTGAACCAGCCTACAACCCAACCAAAACTTCAGCTTGCCTCTGACCATCATAGATTCTTACTATGTTTATTTGGTTTACATTATGATTCAACCTGCTGATTTGATAACCTATTCCTTTGACTTCCTTAGTTCTTTATTTTTGGGCTTCTCTCCACTTGCAATGACTTGCATGCTATCTCTTGGTGCAGTGGTTCTTTAGAGAGTTATTTTGGCTCAGCTCCAGGACTCCCATATCTGTGAAATGCTGTCATTAACAGCCCTCCCAGTAACTACCCCTCATTCTTTGATGTGGCCCAAAGCATTGGACTACATGTTGGCTAATCGCAGAGGAACTGGAGGACACTCTGAAAAGCACTTTTAGGATGAGACTAGAGGGCATATTGGTATGTAGGAAGTAGCTCTTCAGAAAGCTTTCTTGCAATCTGAATATATTCCTGAAGAACAGAATTTGAGCCATGGTGCATTCTGAGTTGGGGAAGGACCTCTATGTTCAGAAATGTATCTCTGTACAAACCTCTATATACTTTTTCCATTCATTCACAATCCAAGAAAAAACTATTTTGCAAGAGCTGCATTCTTGATCCTTTTCTGTTCTAACCCTATATACTCTCTAAGGGATGATCTCTTTTATTCTTATGGCCTCATTGCCTCCTTCATGCAGATGACTCCCTCTTCTCTGAACTCCAGGCCATGCCTCTCTCCTGAGTTCCAAACCAATACTCCAAACAACCTACAAGGCATCTTCACTTAGATGGTTGTAGGTACCTCAGAATCAATGTGTCCAAAACTGAATGTATTTTTTCCTTGCACTTTACTTGTTGTTCTTCTTCTAATCTCTATTGTAGTGAATGATACCACAAGTCATCCATTTCTACGGACCTGAATTATGTGGGTCCTAGAGGATGCTTTCCTTTTCCTTATTACCCACATTCAATCAATCACCAAGTTTTTTATTTTTATTTTTTAAATTTATTTATTCCCTCCCACTGCCGGTTGTTTTTGTGCTTGCTGTCTGCTCTCCCTGTCTGTTCACTGTGGCCTTGTCTTCCTTTTAGGAGGCACTGGGAACCGAACCCGGGACCTCACATTTGGGAGGGAGGCGCCCAATGGCTTGAGCCACCTCTGCTCCCATTCACCAGGTTTTATTTATTCTTTCTTACCAAATATCCTTAAAAGCTAGCTCTGACTTTCTATCTCTATTGTCACTGTATCAAAATTTTCATCTGAACTATTGTAAGAGCCTCCTAACTGGTCTTCTTGCCTCTAGTATTGTATGCCTATGAATTACTCTCTCTTGAAGGCCAAAACGATTTTTCTAAAATGTATTATGAATGATGTCAATTCTTCAAGGATTGAGTACTAACTCCTTAGCAAGGCAGTCTCCAGTTGAGATTCTACTGGAAAGAGTAGATATTTTAAAGGATGTGATCATACAGTTTCAAGTTTCTCAGTGAGAGTCAAAAGGATACTGCACTAATTAAACAACTGCAGGTTATCATGGAAATGGAGCAATCCCAGAATAAGATAACCTTAGCTATGAAAGACCTAATCACTGAACTAAAAGTTAGTAGAAACAGAGTGTGGTAGATTGAATTTTGTACCCCAATTTGACATGATCTTAATTTTAATTCATATTCCTGTGAGTGAGAACCCATTGTAAATAGGACTTCTTGATGTGGTGATTTTCAGTTAAGGTGTGGCCCAACTCAATGAGGATTGGTAATCCATATTACCCGAGGCCTTTACGAGAACCAGGAAACAATGGAAGATAGAAAGGAGACGATGCTGCCATGTTACAGGAAGCAGGGATTCAACCTAAAGAAACCCCAAAGATTGCTAGCAGCTAGCACCAGAATACTACAGATTTGGGTGACAAAGCAAGTCTTGCTGATATCTTGATTTTGGATTTCCAGCTTCTGAAACCATGTGCCAAAAAATTGCTATTGTTAAACTAACCCATTGTGTGGTATTTGTGAAAGCAGCTCAGGCAAAGTAAGGCACAGAGTAACAATAATCAATAAACAATTAATATGAATGGTTTAAATTTACTTATTAAGACACTGAGACTTTCAGAGGGGGTAGAAGGTAAAATGTAGCGATTTACTATTTATAAGAAATACACATAAAATGAAAGAAAGTTTGAATATAAAGGAATAGATTTAAGGGCAAGTTCTATGAAAATTTATAATAAAAACTCTTTATTGTTTAATAAATCATTTGAAATTGGAATATTGGAAATATTTCTAATTCATTTTGCAAGTCTAGCATAACCAAAGCTAAGCACTCTGATAAGTTCAGAACAAAAAAGAAAACTTTAAATCAAACTCATCTATGAATATAGATGCAAAAATTCTATTTAAAATGTTATCAAATCAAATCCAAAGATATAAAAAATTCAACCATAGCTAAAAGCTTAGCAAGCTTATTCCAGGAATACTAGAATGGTTCAACACTGGAAAACTAATGTAATTCATTAACTGTAAAGTTAACTTGACAAATATTGAAATGGCATTTGATAAAATTCATATCTATTCCTATTTATTTTCTTATTTAAATAAACTCTTTTTACAGTCTCTATGGTAGTCTCATCTCTTAACCAAGTCCTCATTAACACTGGGGACAAGCCAGAATCCTTGGCTATTGGTTGTAACCATGTATCATCTGTATCCTCCTGAATCCTACATCCCAGCAAAGGATCCACCATGCCAGATCAACTGAGATAGAACATTCCCACTACGTGACAACAAATTCTGATAATGTCTGAGCTGCCTCTGCCCTGGACTCCCACCATCATATCAGATCCCTGAGCACAGACACCTGCCCAAATCAGAGCCAACATTTCCCAGGAGTTAGTTCCCAAGTCATGACCCCACTGTTCTGGGCTGACTGCACATTTATTTCCAGTGCAATAGACTTTGCCATGGGGTCATCTGTGCTATACCTCTTGTGATTGGATGATCCCAAGTCCCTCCTGCTATTGTTGGGGGCACTCATAAAGAAAGATTAAACTGTAGCAAGAGAATGTTCAATAAAATCTTTAAAAACTGTCACTGCCTACAAACTCATTACACTTGACAGAGACCATTCCTGACTTGATACCTGTAATGCTACCAAATAACATGAGCAGATCATCTTTGCTACAGCATTTCCCCTTTTTCTCCCATTTCTCAATCATTCCCAATCTCCAACTTCTAAACACAATCAGGGCTAGACTGTAAACTCCCCGAGGCCAGGGAAGGTGCCTCTGTTCACCGTTGCATTTTCAAGGCACATGGGAGTTCTAGTAAATGTGTGTTACTGGAGGAAGACACATACCTTGAGCTTAGCTATCTGCCCCACAACAGAGCCCACCGCTCCTGCTGCTGCAGTAACCATCACCGTTTCTCCACCCTTCACACCACAGATTTCAAGTAGGCCAAAGTAGGCTGTTAGGCTGAAAGAAAAAAGTTAAGGATATTTGGATAGGTCGGTTTCCTTCCCCTATAATTCATCCATTGAAGTATCAGCAGCTCAGTGCCATGGGCCCAAGTAAAGGAACACAGAGAAAATGAATATGACCAGCCACTGTCGGCCAACCTCCTCCTTCCCTACCCCTAGACAGCAATGAAATGATGTGAACCAGAAAGGGAATGGATAGTTGGCTGGAAGGGAGCTGTATCCTGCCCATCCCAAGACTAAGCTCCCAGGGGAAAAAAGATAGATTCCCCTTAAGCTTTGAAAATCCAAAAAGAAGGGGGTTACCTTTCCCAGGTAAGTCTTAGGGAGATGGTAAGCTTCATGGGGAAAGTCTCCATGTCATCATGGTGCCATACAACCAACTAGATACAATGGTACAATGTACCTAGGCATGAGAGGGTCAGAGTGAGCCTCTTGTGTGGTATGGTAGAACTTGAAAGTCACTTATATCACCCCAAGTGAGATGTTGGAGTTAGACTGCAAGGAAAGAACTACTGGGCCTGTAAAAATGCAGTATGGACAGTATGGATGGAGACTGGAGGAGGGCAGCACTATATCTTAGTGGATTGCCAGCATGGAATGGGATGTGATTGAGAGACCAAGGGGAAAAAATTATACTTTGACAGGAGACCAGCATAAGACCAAGATAAATCAAGACCAAGAAGTTGTTGTCCCCCTCTATTGTTGTGTTAGACCTTGGAGCTTTCCATCAACTCTAGGGTGAAGGGGGAATCCTGTGTTTTAAACCTAAATGATGTGAGAAATCACTGAACTAGCAGTTTTCTTTTATTGTACCAGCCAAAATGAGGGCTTGAAATAGAAATGAAGTTTAGCAGTAAAGAAGTTTCAAGTTATATTTTTGCATCCCCCAAGTCTGAGCCAGTGAAATCCATGCCCATTATGGTGATTGTTAAGCCACTTTGAAAATTTCAGACCAATTCATGGAGAGTTATTTCTGTATAAAATGGAAACTGCATATTGGCATAGCTTCAGCTTCCGCAGCTTCTGGCTGTATTCGGGGCCCACAGGAAAGGGCATTGAAGGGAAGGCGGTGAGAGATACAGGAAGCACTTCTTCTGAGGACCCATTATTTAATATTCCCTTTTTTGTTGTTGTTGTTGTTAAGGATTTATTTATTTCTTACCACCCCCTTGTTGTTTTTCACTTGCTGAGTCCGTTTGTCCTCCTTGTTTCTTTAGGAGGCACCGGGAGGCGAACCTGGAACCTCCAATGTGGGAGGGAGGTGTCTAATCGCTTGAGCCACCTCTGCTCCCTGCTTTGTAGTGTCTCTCATTCTGTTTTTCCTCCCCATGTCTCTTGTTGCATAATCTTTTTGCATCAGTTTGCCACACCTGCCTATCGCACCAGCTCCTTGTCTTCTTTAGGAGGCAACAGGATCCGAACCAGTGACCTCCCGTGAGGTAGGCAGGAGCCCAGTCACCTGCATCCGCTTCCCTAATATTCCCTTAACACAGCTTTTAAAAGAGGGAGGAAAAGCTCTCACTAGTGGAAGGTATAGGGCAGGCAGGGAAGCTGGGGAAGTACTGTAGTGCTGTTTAGGGTCTCCTAACTGAAGGTAAGAAGGTATCCAGCGTCCTCTAATTTCATGATATCTCTTGGCAGTGGCAATTCTGAAAAGACTAAGTGGAAATATGAACTTGGGCTGAATGGGAGTGTTTTTGTTAGAGGCCGATCTTTTTGGGGATACATATTTCCACTTGACTCTTTAGAAGTCCTTCAAAGTGTAAAAAAGAAGAGGGGGGGAAGACGGGAAGAAGGAAGAAAAGAAAGATCACACAACTTAGAAACAGAAAGGAACTAAATGAATTCTGGGTTAGGAAAGTTTTAGAGATCCCAAAAGGCAAGGACCGTGCTTCTCCAAGGTACTAAAGGAACCTTGATGTCCAAAGTTCATTTGGGGACTAGAGAATGGGCACAGGATGAACTGAGCAGGAGTCTTCCTGAGGGACAAGGTCAAGAGAAGCTTGAGTGTTTTAAATCTGTACCAAGCTGAGTGACTGTACAACTCAGATGTGTAGTGGGAAAAGGTGAGGCACGAGAGACAGTTAAGGTCAAGGTAGACTGAACTCTCTTTCCCTTCCTTCTTCCTCTCTGAAGTGGAGGCAGGCATGAGTAAAGCCAAGAACATCCGGGGGACAGGAGGAACTGGTTCCTTTGTGTCCCCATCTGCTCTAGCAGGATCATGCCCGATGCTGTGTCTCACTGTCATTGCTTTCTCTTTGCTCCTAGAGCTCTCTGACCTGATTTTCCCTTTTTCCTTCAGTTCCAAGGCCAGCTCTAGCCCATCCTTCTTCCTTTCTTAGTCCTACCATCTGCTCTAATCAGTTCCTGAGACTATCTCAAATCTCTTCATATTGACCCAGTTCTGGACAAACCATTTTAGAAAATCAGAATGTCAAGTACTCAAACAAATGAAATGTACCCATGAAACTTACCCAGTCATGCCAATCGTCCCCAGAGCTAAAGACATTGGTATTGTGTCTGGCCACTCTGTAAGCAGGTTTTCCAGTCCTTTTCCATCAGAAATGGAGTGTGTTGTCCAGCCTGAATAAGCTAGGACAACAGTTCCTGTTGGAAAGGCTGAGTTTTTACTTTCCACAACTCTGAAAAATAAAATACATTAAGACATGTGAAACCTCTTGCCTTTCAAAGGAGTCAGAATGCTGTGTGTTGTGTTCACAAAAGGGCACTGAGGTTGTTATTCCAGGATTGTTGAGTACTCTATCACACCTCTCCATCTTAATTCTTAGTCATCGGCCTCTCTTCCTCCTTGGAAGAAATAGGGGCCATGAGAGGGGAACTCTCTCAACTGGTCCAGCATCCCTGTCTTCATCCACTTCTCTTCTCTCTGAGTAACAGGCAGCAACTATCTTCTGACTCAAGGTGCTCTGGACACCAGCTGCTTCTGTTCTTTAGGGGCCACTCTCCATCCCTTAGTCTTCTTCTCTCCCGAAACTTTAATATTTCCCTCTCTATTATCCCTTTCCTTAGCATTTAAATTTGCTCAATTCTGCCATCTTATAACCCCACCCTCTTCCTACTTCCTGCTTCTCTCTTCTTTCTTTTATAGCCAAACTTCTTCACTTCTCATTCACTTGATTACCTACTGCAATCTGCCTTCAACTCTCACTATTCCACTAAGGTTTTAATAACCTTTTGATTGCAAAATCCAGGGAGCATTCTTCAATCGTTATTTGATTTTACCTTTCTACTTGTGGTGGTTTGAAGATGAATATACCCCCAGAAAAATATGTTCTTAAAGTTAATCCATTCCTGTAGGTGTAAACCAATTGAGAGAGAGACAAAGAGAGGGAAAGGGAAGAGAGAAAGAGAAAGAGAAGTCATGGAAGCAAGAAGCTGAAAGCAACGAAACCCAGACAAGGAGGAAAACCAGCAGATGCCACCATGTGCCTTGCCATGTGGCAGAGGAGCCAAGGATTGCCGGCAGCTGGTCTTCGGGAAGAAAGTACCACCTTGATGATGCCTTGATCTGGACATTTTTGTGGCCTCAAGCCTGTAAGCTAATAAATTCCCATTGTGTAAACCAACCCATTTCATGGTATTTGCTGGAGCAGCCTAGGAAACTACAACACTACTCTGTTCAACACTGGTAATCAGGCAAAACTCTTGCCCCATTGATTTCCAGGACACTGATTTCTCCCAGCTTTTCACTTCCCCCTCTAAGCTGCTCCATTTCGCTCTCATTTACTGATTCTCTTTCTTTTATCTTCTCCTACTCTTACCATTCTTTACTGTCTTCCCTTAGATCATATGTTCTTTTCAGGAAATTTAAAACATGGAAAATAAAATAGCAGTCCCAATCCCACAATACAAAGATAACTACTATTAACACTTTGGTGTATTTTATGGTAATCCTAGTAATATGTTTTAAAATATATTTTATATGTACTTATATAATTGAAATCATTTTGTATAGTTTTGTAACCTAGTTTTTCTCCCTCAGCATTATAATACTATTCTATATAGCTTAGACTTTTTTCCATGTTGTAGGAATTCTTCAAATACTGTAATGAATTTATTACACCCCTATTATTATAATTATGTTATTTCTGGTATTTTTCCTAATTTGAATTACAAGTTAATTAATATTCATAAATATGAATTTATTATTTCTTTAGGCAATAGTTCTATAAATGGAATTACTAGGTAAAAGAGTAGTAACATATTTGTAACTCTTGCTGCATATTGCTAAATTGCTTTCTAGAAGGTTGTTTCAATTTCTGCTTCCACCATTAGTGTATGAATGTATCATCTCATCATCTCCAAAAATGACTTATTTTTTACAAAATTTTTGCCAACTTAGCAAACACAAATATACATTGATCACTAGCAAGAAATGTATGATACCTATATAAAGAAATGGTTATTGGGACAGAAGAGAAAATGAATATATGGAAATACATACTTTGTGCTTGGAGAGTGTGGTAGGTTGAATTATGTATCCCAGAAAAAAACATGTTCTTAATCTTAATCCATTCCTGTGGGTGTGAAGGCACTGTAAATAGGACCTTTTGAAGATGTTATTTTTAGTTAAGGTGTGTGTGACAGTTTGAGATTATTTTATGAATCCCCAAAACAGAAATATTATGTTTGTAAACTTATCTCTTCCTCTGGGTGTCATACCCTTTGATTGTATTCAATTCAGTGAGGGGCCTCTGCTTAAGTTTACTGGATAAAATCAATTTAGGGCTTCTGATTGGGCTTTGTCAGTAAGGCATAACTCAGGTTGGGTCTCCGCCCCTTTCTTGGGTCTAATATAAATGGACAGTCACCCAGGAGACACAAGAAGACACACAGAGGAGAGAACTTTGTCATTTTGACCCTGCCATGTGACAGAAAGGAGAAGGCTCAAACAGCTAGAGCCCCGGGGAGAGATGGCCCATTTGCCTGATAGCTTACAGCTGACCTAGGGAAGAGAGCCGAGACTGATAGAGAAGCCCAGAGGGGAAGGCTGAAACACGGCAGAGATCATCCGCCATCTCTCTTCAACATTTGGCAGCTGACTTTGGTGAGAAAGTACTTCTTATGGTACCTTGAGTTGGACTTTCCATGGCCTTGGGACTGTATGCTTTTACCTTAAAAGAAATACCCTTTATAATAGATTTCTGGTACTTTGCATTGGCACCCCTTTGGCAGACAAATACAGTGAGGCCCAACTGAATGAATTTGGGCCTTGATCCTCTTCCTGGAGGCTTTATGAAGAGAAAGTCACATGGAGAAGAAGCTGGAATTCAAGGCTAGAAGAGAAAGGAGAAGATAATACCATATGATGGGAAGGCCAAGGAACCCAAGGATTGCTGGCCAGCCAAAACACTACCAACCCTGGAAGGAAGCAAGCCCTCTAGCCTCTGAAACTGTGAGCCAATAAATTCCTGTGCTATGCCAAGACACTGTGCGGCATTTGTCATAGCAGCCAGGAAACTAAGACAGTTTTCAGTACTGGAGAGTAGGGTGCTGCTATGACAAATACCTAAAAATCTGGAAATGGCTTTGGAATTGGGAAATGAGTAAAAGCTAGAAGAATTGTGAAGCACTCGCTTGCTTTGACAAGACTGTCAGTAGAAATATGGACATTAAAGTCACCTCTGATAAGGTCTTAAAAGGAAAGAATAAAATTTTAAACTAGGATTGGACACAGGAGGAAGATAAAGATAAATATCCAAATATTTGCAATACTAACATCCCTAACATATAAGAATCTTTTACAAAGCAATATAAAAGATGAAAAGCCTAACGATAAAGGGCAAATGACATAAACAGATAATCCGCAAAAGAAAGAAATGTACAAGCTGAAAATCAGCTTACAAAAAGAATCTCAACATCATTAATAATTAAAGAAATGTAAATTAATCTAAATGCAAATTAAAAGGAAGTATCAACATATTCACCTCTGATTGCCAAGATTAGTGACACTGGGCATAGGGATGACAGGTACATATAGATACACACATGTTTCTTGCAGAAGAATTATTTGTAGTAGAAAAAAATTGGAAACAATTATTATCAGCAGATTAGTAAAATAATGGAATACAAAGAAACTATTTGCAGTCATTAAAAAGTAGGTCATATATTTACATATTGTCAACAAGATACCCAATGACATATTGTTAACTGAGAAAAGCAATGTGCTGAAGAGTATATAATCCCATTTAAAAAATATAAATATTAATATGTACACTCAACAACATTGAAATAATAAAAGATTAACAACAGTCATCTATAAAGATTCAGTTGATGAAGATACTTTCAGTTTCTAAGAATTCAATTTTTGTTTTATTTGAATTTTTACAATAATCATGAACTGAATACATACCATTTTAAAAAATAATTAAAAGTAAGGGTAGCAAAATGAGGCTGAAATGATGACAATTTCACATCCTTCTCTCTCTTCTAATTAGTGAAGAAAAGAGCAGGATTTCCTAGTTTGCTTCTAAGATCAAACAGTGAGTGAACCCAGCAGGCTGAAGAAATTGTAGGAACAATGGACAGAAACGGGCCCAACAGGAGAGTAAAGAGGAGACATGTTTTCCAAGCTCTGGGACAAATGGAAATTACTACCTGGCCACTTGCTGCCCCATCATGGTTTCACCCTCCTTCAATTTTTTCGATGCCACTCTGAAAAAAAAAAAATCCATTCTTAATACATAAGAGCACATGGGGAAAACTGCCTTGAGTTTAAATCCAGATAGAGAACTGCTGGGAAAGCAGATGTGGACATGAAACCCAGAAAGATAAAATCACAATGGGGTGAGATGTAGGAGGAACTTGTTAGGGGCAGCTCTTCTCTCTGATCCCATAGAAGCACACGGATAATATTTTTTTCTGTGGAATGAACTTGATGATCTTACCATCAGTCCAATTGTGGATGAGTTTCTACCAATGACTTTTTAAATATAGCCCAGGTACCACTGGCACTTATAATCTAAGATGCTAGCCACACAAAAAGGGATGCTTGTTAACATTTTTAAACTATATTTTTCACTTTAGATTTGAATCTTTATTAATTAGCTATGAAAAAATTACTTAAAAGAATGTTAGCTCTATTATTTACCTCGCCAAACAACTACTGAAGAGTTAGCTGGCCCATGAAGGCTTTTATTTCCTCCTCTTCCTGAATTGTTTGCTATTTGAGGACACACATTTGAATTAACTGCAGATTACCTAAATTAAAATACCTTTAGATGGAAGGCAAGAGAATCTGATTTTTAGTCTAGCATCTCCTTCCACCCAAATTATCTGTCACTAGTGAAATGGACAAATTGGAGCTTAGCTTCTTTTTTCTTTTAAATTTTCTGGGAGCAATTCTGGTGAGCAATAAAAGGCAAATTGTGTGCAGGAAATAGAGATGGAGGTAAAATTAAGGGACCAGGCAATCCCTCTCTGAACTTCTCAGACCCACAAAAGCTAAGCATTTATGAATCCCATCACTAACATACTGGGAAAAGCAGGAGGAAAAGTTTTGAATTGGTTGGATGTTTTAAAACTTGAACTATTTCAAAATAGGGTCCAACACACAACAGAAAAAGTTTTAGGAAACAAATAATACCTCATGTAAGGATCCACGGTGAGGAACAAAGCTTCAAGCAGGACCTCTACAAAATAAACATTCCACAGCATTAGAAACTCCAGGCTTGATGCCTTTGTTGTTTGGGGCACTCTAAATAAACATAGATACTCTTTCTGCATCCGGGCTGGCCTCTCAGCTATGCTTCCCATTGAAGAGACAAGAAGGGCTCTCATATTTGGTCCAGCCCAGCTCACCCGAATGGATGATAATGATGATGATGATGATTTATTCAGCACTCATTCTATGCTTTACCTGGATTATTTCATTTGAGGTTCTCAACAGCCTATTAGATAGATATTCAATTATTACTTCCATTTTATCAATGACAAATTTAAGCTTAGGTTAAGTAGCTTGCCCAAGGCCACATCTGTAACCATTATGTTACAATGCTCACACAGAATTTCATTACCAGCCCCAGTTAGCATTAAAGAATATTCATTTTGCTGTTGTGGCTCTCAGGCACATACTCTCTGGAATTTGGAATCTGAGTTCCGGCTGTCACACTTTAGATAGGGTGATACCTTTGCCATGTTACTTGATTGCATCCTCTTTTCTCGAAACTTACCTACATATAGACACCCCTTAGAGTCTGCCCTACAAAGCTAATCTCCAAACATGTCATGGGGTGTGTTGCCATTTCTCTCCCTTAGAATTCTTTAAGTTTGTCTTGTCTCTCCCCTTTCCCCACGTGGATGGGAAGCTCCTCAGCGAAGGATGAGGATTTTTCCCCTCTTTCTTGCTCACTGATATAGTCTGAGCTCTTTGCAAAGGGCTGCTGGGCAGGGATAAGCCCAGAGTCATCATCAGGCTCACCAGGACAGACAGAACATTGTTTCTGCTGAATGGTCACAGTCATGCAGAGTACTGCACCCAAGCATGACTTTCATTTCTCTAGGAAAGCAGAGGGACATGCAGGCTTCATACAGACAACTTTGAAAAGAACTCTGTGGTAGATTGCAAAATGGCCACAGACAACCCACCCCCATCCGGGTGCCCTGGCCTCTTTGCCACGCCTCCCTTTAAGAAGTCTATCACGCCACCCCTTGAATCTGGGCTTATGTGACTTCCTTTGACCAGTGGGATATTAGCAAACATAACACAAATAGAGGCTTGTGCCCCTGCTGCACTAGATTTATGAGACCACTGTGAAAACAAGCTCAAACTATCCTGCTAAAAGATCACATAGAGAAGTGAGGCATTCTCCTCAGCAGACATGTGAGTGACCCTAGGTCAGCCATTCAGCCCAAATGAGATCTACAGAGAAACTAATAAACAATTCTTGTTTAAACCATTAAGTTTCAGGGTCTTTTGTTATATAGCAAAGTCCAACTAATACAGTCAGTCTCTTCCAACTCTGAAATCGTGAATGTAACTTACCTCCATTTTTTAAAGGTGGGAGCTCAGCTGTCTTCAATTCAAAGTTGCTACTAGTAGGGCTGCCTTCAAAGTGCTTCTTCAGGGTCCAGCTCTTAGCATGAACCATCCTGAAGCTTCTAGAATACAGGGAACATGTAGTCAACCAGCCATTGCAGTGAAGCCCATCAGCAGGGTCCACCCATAATATGCCTCATCATTATCTTTTATCATCACCCACAGTTATTGAGTATTTTTTTTTAAAGATTTATTTTTTTTATTTCTCCCCACACCCTCCTTGTTTGCACTTGCTGTGTCTGTTCTTTGTGTGCTCCTCTTCCTTTTAGGAGGCACCAGGAACCTAACCCAGACCTCTCATGTGGGAGGCAGGAGCTCAATTGCTTGAGCCACAATCGCTTCACTATTTAGTATTTACTATGTTTCTGGTGCTATGCTAAGTACTTCGTATGCATCACCCAATTTTATTCTCATAAATACCCTATAAGATTGGCATTATTATCATGGCCAGTGTACAGATGAAGAAAGTGAAGCTTAAAGAAATTTCCAAGACAAGGAAACTTGTAAATGGTCGCAAAAATTCTCCCCAGTCACCGTTAGAATTTCTTTAGGGTGACCGAAGAGAGTGCTACCGGGCATGAAAATATTCCCAGTTTCTCGCTTCCCATGAAGCAAATCCTAAGGACAAAACTTCAAATACAAAGAACTTTCAGATGGATAAAGTAACGAGTTCTCAGGAAAACCACCAAGTGGCGCCACTTTCCATGGCTCCAACGGGAAAACCAAGGATTTGTTTGGCTTTAAACTTTCCTGCACCGATCACCAGAAGATGATTAACGGGCCGCGACGTTCTGCTTTCACCCAACTCCCTCTCACCGCGGGCGAGCAGCGCTTTCCCCGCTGGTGACTCAGCTGCAGAACCAGCCCGCAGCGGCTGGCGATGTCCCTCGGGTCCCGGTGCCGTGCCCGCGAGAGGGGCACGTGCAGCCTGGACGCGGCACTTCCGCATTGCAAGAGGAGCAGTCAATCTGCAGCCCGGCTGTGCCTTCCTGTCCCTCTTCCTCAAAAAGACAACCACTGCGAATTCTGAACTCGCCCGGATCCCAGAAGCTCCCCTGGCAAGGGCACGTCCGCAGAGGAGGGTCCAGGGAGAGTCCCGCCGCTCAGAGGAAGGCGAGCCGCGTCTCCCGCACACTCGGCCCTGGCTTTCCAGCCTCTCGGCCCACCCCATACCCGTGGCCATTATCAGCCCCCCTGCCGCGCCCGAAACTCTCCGACTGCGCGCTCTCTCCTGCTTCCACACTTCCGGTTGTGCAGCCTCGCAAGTTCCTTGGCTGCCCCTTCCCCAGGTGCAGGCAGGCGTCGCCCTTTGCTCCAGCATCCACCTCCGATCTCTCCAGGCGCCTCGCAGGAACTGAGGCCTCCGTCGGGGGTCTGGCTTCCAAGTTTCCTCCGAGTGCAAGACGGAGCCCCAAAGGTTATTCACACAGTGAGAGGGAAAGCAACGCGCAAACGCTCTGGAACAGGACAATCTAGAAACTCAGTAGGAAATGGGGGCGGTGGGGGGCGGCCACTTACGAGAGTCGGCTGGTACCACGACTGAGAGAAGGCGGCTGCGAGCGCTAGGGCGAGCCCCGGGCCTGGACTTATGGCTCCCGGGAGAGGGTGGGGCTCCGCTAGGGCAGAGCTGCTCCACCAAGCGTGGGAGCCCGGCCCGGCCAGGGCGCGACCCGAAAACCAAGTTTGGAGAAAGTCGGGGCGGAGGTGGGGGTGAGTAAAAGCCCGCGTCGGAGCTCTGCCAGGTGCTGCTGTAGCTGCGTCCCGAATCTGAAGTGGGACGCGGGCGGGAAGATGCTGTGGCATGTGCCTCTCGGGCAGGCGGGGTTCCTCAGCAAGCGGGGGCTGAGCCTGGGCGGGCGCTGGTCCCGGGGCTCCCGCTCAGCTCCGCAGCTCGGCCGCGCCTGCCCTCCCGGTGCCCCCGCGCTGGCTCCCTGTCCCCTGCCCTCTCGTCTTCCACCCGCCAGTTCAAGGGTCACTTCGCCCATTTGCAAGGTGCAGGTAGGAATCGTGCATAACCCCAGAGTTCTTACAAAAAGAAGTGTCTTTTTAAAGAATGAAATGAGTTAATAAATATCGAGACCTTAGACTAGCATAGGCACGTGGTAAATGCTCAGTAAAGGCCAGCTCCCAGTAACAATCTTCTGACCCCCCCAAGTCAGCTCAGGAACCCCAGGCTGTATCTAATTCACTCACATGCCCCCAATCCATCCCTAGCGCCATCCTTGACGGTGACCCCTTACACGTCTCCCTTACCCGCTCCCCGAGGTAGCTGATGTTATCTAGGCAGTGTTTCCTCTTCACTCCCTACTCCACAACCATTTAGACATACAGAGGGATTTTTTTTCTCAATTTTACAAAAATGAAATCTGTGCTCCTGAGAGTGAGAGTCAGACTCAAATAAGTCCTCCCTGCACATGGTCCCTTAGTCCCTTCTATTCAAACCTATATGTGATGCTGGAGTTTTTGGGTGTACTTCCAGAGACTGGAGCCTCTGGCCTACCTATGTGCCAGCTGTGCCTGCAATCTTGGTGCAGCTGCAACCCCTACCCTATAGCTCAATGGACTCATCCAAGTCACCTGGCAAGGAGATAACTATGGGCAACGGCCATCCCAGGGAATGGAGAGGGCCTGCAGCTGCAGGCAGGATAATCCCATCCACCGTATCCATGGAATATAAACCTTCTCTCACTTGGAGGTGGAGTGGACATCACCATCCCAAAACCCCCAGGATTGGGGGAAGAGCTATGGACTAGAATGGACTTGGTGGTGTTCTGTCGTATATTGTGATT
>JAQZBX010044622.1:0-21302 GCA_029593785.1 Cabassous unicinctus
TTTAAGATTTATTTTATTTATTTCTCCCCACCCCCTCGTTGTTTTGCACTTGCTGTGTCTGTTCATCTTTGTTTCTTGAGCCACCTCTGTGCCCTGCTTTGTTGTGTCTCTCGTTATGTTTTTCCTCCCCATGTCTCTTGTTGCATCATCTTGTTGCGTGAGCTCTCCATCCTGCCCGTCTTTTTTAGGAGGCACTGGGAACCTCTGCTCCCTGCTTTTTTGTTTCTCTTATTATGTTTTTCTTCTTGTGTCTCTTGCTGCATTATCTTGTTGTGTCAGCTTGCCATGACTGCCCATTGCACCAGCTCACTGTCTTCTTTAGGAGGTACCGGGAACCGAACCATGGACCTCCCATGTGGTAGGCGGGAGCCCACTTGCTTGAGCCACATCCACTTCTCTGATTTGAAATCTTTATTTTATTTTTTTTTAAAGATTTATTTATTTATTTCTCTCCCCCACCCCCCTTTTTGTTTTGCACTCGCTGTCTGCTCTCTGTGTATTCTTCTGTGGCTGTGTGTCTTCTCTTTAGGCGGCACCGGGAACCAAACCTGGGACCTTCCGGAGCGGAGAGAGGTACTCAATCTCTTGCACCACCTCAGCTCCCTGGTCTGCTGCATCTCTTATTGTCTCTTCTGTATCTCTTCTTTTTGTTGCATCATCTTGCTGCGCCAGCTCTCTGCACAGGCCGGCACTCCTATGCAGGCCGGCACTCCATGTGGGCCAGCACCCCGCGTGGGCCAGCTCCACTCAGGCCAGCTTGCCATGTGGACCAGCTTGCCTTTTACCAGGAGGCCCCGGGAAGCAAACCCTGGACCTCCTATATGGTAGACAGGAGCCTAATTGCTTGAGCCACATCAGCTTCCCTTTATTCTTTTTTAATGTAAGCATTTAGAGCTATAAATTTCCCTCTCAACACTGCATTTGCTGCATCCCATAAAGTCTGGTATGTTGTATTTTCATTTTCAGTTACCTCAAGATATTTTATGATTTCCGTTTGATTTTCTCTTTAATTCCTTGATTTAGATTACTTTGCTTAATTTCCACATATTTGTGAATTTTCCATTTCTCCCTCTGTTATTGATTCCTAGCTTCATTCCATTGAGTCAGAGAATAAACACTGTGTAATTTCAATATTCTTTTAATTTGAGACTTGTTTCGTGACCAAACATACGGTCTGTCCTATAGAATGATCCATGTGCACATGAGAAGAATGTGTCTATTACACCTAGTTGGGTTAGAGTACCATTCAAATCTTGTATTTCCTTATTGATCTTCTTTCCGGATGGTCTACAGTCATTGAAAGTGGTGTATTAAGGTCTCCTACCATTAATGTATAACTGTTAATTTCTCCCTTCAAATCTATCAGTATTTTCTTCATATATTTTGGAGCTCAGCTGTTAGGTGCATATATTTATTTATAATTGTTACATCTTATTGACTCGACCCCTTTATGAGTATATAATACTATTTTTGTCCCTCATAACTGATTTTTACTTAAAGTCTATTTTATGTGATATTAGTATAGGTACTTCAGCTGTCTTTCAGTTAACTACTTGCTTGATATATTTTCTTCTATCCTTTCACTTTCAACTTACTTAAGTCTTTGAATTTAAGGAGAGTCTTTTGTAGACAGTGTATGTGTTGGTCATGCTTTTAATTTTTTTAGAAAATAAATTCTTCCAGTCTCTGCCCTTTGACTAGAGAGTTTAATCCATTTACATTCAAAGTCACTACTGATAATGCAGGACTTTCTTTGCCATTTTACTATTTATTCTTTGTAAGTCTTACACATTTTTTGTCCCTCACATCTGGTAATGCCTCCTTTTCTATTTATTTTATTTTTTGTGTATTGTATCATATTGAGTCCCTTCTCATTTCTATCTGGATATATTTTTCATCTATTTTCCTTGTGGTTACCGTGGAGTTAAAGTTTAACATCCTTCATGTATAACAGTCATAATTGATTTGATACCAGCTTGACTTCAATAGCATATACATATGTTCTTATACCCCTCTGTTCCCCCACCTTTTTTTTGTTCTTGTTATAAATTATATCTTTGTATATTGAATGTCCAAACCATATATTTATCATTATTTTTTGTGGAGTTACATACAAAACAATATAATACATTAGTAATGCCATTTATAATTACCCAAATGGTTACCTTTACTGGAGGTTGTTATTTCTTTATGCTGCTTTGAACCACTGTCTAATATCCTTTCCTTAGAATTCCCTTTAGCATTGCTTGTAGGGCAGATCTAGTATTTATGAACTCCTTCAGCTTTTGTCTTAATCTCTCCCTCATTTTTGAAAGAGAGTCTCACTGGATATAAAATTCTTGATTGGCTGTTTTCTTTCAGCACTTTTAAGTATTTTAACCCATTGCCTTCTTGCTTCCATGCTTTATGAGAATTTGGCACATAATCCAACTGGGACTTCCATGTACATAATACGTAGCTTTTTTCTTGCAGCTTTCAGAATTATCTCCTTGTCTGTTTTAGTTTGCTAAAGCTGCTGGAATCAAAATACCAGAAATGGGTTGGCTTTTACAATAGGTATTTGTTAGGGTAAAAACTTAGAGTTCTGAGGCCGCAAAAATGTCCAGATCAAGGCATCAGCGGAGATCCTTTCTTACCAAAGTTGGCTGCTGGCGATCCTGGAGCCCTGCTACCTGGCAAGGCAAAATGGAGTCTGGTCTCTGCCAAGGTCCCTGCCTTTCCCTTCAGGCTCACTTCCTCCCCAAGCTCAGCTGTGGATGTTCAGGCACATGGCTCATCTTTCCCTTCTCCTTGCTTCTGTTTGCTCTGCTCATTCCAGCCTCCAGCTCTCTCTCAGCCTTTCAGAGCTTCTCTGTTTTTTCTGGAGCTGTAGGCAATCCTGGAGCCCTTTATCTCATGGTAGGGTAAATATGGCAGCAGCTCTCTTTTTTTGTGTTTCTGATTTCAGTTCTCTGCTTGTATAAGATTCCAGCAAGAGGGCTGAGACCCAGCTTGGGTCATGCCTCAGGGAAGTAGTTTGATTAAAGGTCCTAAAGTGAGCTAATCAAAAGTGATCTAATCAAAAGATCCCACATAAAATAGGCTTATACAGACAGGAATGGGTTAGCTTAAGAACATAATTTTCTGGTATCCACAAAAGACTCAAACTAAGACATTGTCCTTTGTCTTCCACAGTTTGAAGAATATGTAATGAGGCCTATTTTTCTTCTAAGTTTATCCTGTTTTGTGGTCTGTGCTTCTTGGATGTGCATGTTCATGCCTTTGGCTAAGTTTGGGAAATTTTCTGTCATTTCTTGGAATTTTCCTTCTGACCCCTTTCTTTCTATTTTTTCTGGGGCTCCCATAATGACTATAAAGTCTTTGGCATGTTCACAGTCTTGTGTTACAGATTGATGTTTTCTGGATTTTTTATCCTCTTCCTTTGGATAGGTCATCATTTCCCATTTGTTTGTTTGTCTTGGAATCTTTAGTTGCACACTGTACATTTTAATATTTTTAAATGTTACATCTGGGATTTATTCCCTGAGATGTTTGTTTCTTGAGTTTGTAACCAGCTGATGATATGACAGAGATATTCTTGAGTATAAGCTCTCTTATCAGGAAGGTCTACCTAAGGCAAATGCAAAGTCTTGGGTGCTCCCTGTCTTTTCTGGTCCTATGTCTTGTTCTGGGCTTGGGCTTGCTAATGGCCTTATGCATTGGCCTGTTTACAGGAGTTTAAATGCCCCCTCTACTTCTCAGGGGACAGAAATTCTCCATCTCCTAGATGTTTCATTGCTGGACTTAAAGCAGGTAAGACTTTGCCCCAGGCCATCTGTCTCAGTTGGTTATTACATTTCTTTCTTGTCTTAAAATGCTTTTGCCTGGAAGGCAAATTCTGGGAGTGGGGGACACTGGAGAGGAGTTTCCCAAGTCAGTCTTTCCCAGCTGGAACAAGGCCAAGGACCCACAAAAGGAGTGCTGGCCAGTTCCAAATTGCCCTGTGAAGGGGCTGAAGGGAGGGGAAATGAAGGGCTCCAGAAGATTCTTTCATAGATCCCCAAAGCTGTGCTTTCTTGGCTGCCCAGCAAACGCAGCCCTTCTTCTGTCCTCCATATCTCTGAGGAAATGTCTCATCTTTAAGCCTCTTCTGCTGCCTTTGTCCAGTATGGGTTGGAACAATGGCCATCTTCAGAACCTTCAGAATCTTCAGAACTATCTGAAGTCGCTAATCCAAAGCTATGATCAACAGTTGTCCTGTGCCCACCCTGGATCTTGAGGAAGTGGAATTTTTTTCTCCCATTCTGGCACCAGCAAACAATGGACACCATTGCTGCCTGCAGCAAGAGTGGGGGATGAGTGACAGCAACCTTGTATAGAGAAAACAGTTTACTAGTATTTGTTGTAATTTACCAGCCTCTTCCTTCTCCTTTCCCCTGGATGCTGTACTGTGTTCTACTGGACTCCAGAGTGTATTACTTTACAGCATAATAGTTGTGATATATTACATTTTTGCTGGAATCTATTCCCTTTCTTTATATGAATTTAAGTACAATGATAATACATATATAAATCATGGGTGAATGGCCAACTGGAGGAATACCCAAATTCTTCAAAAGTCTAAAATTATAGGAAATCATTTGATACTGAAATCTCTTCCACTTAGGTGAACTTGCTGAGTTAATTGCAATGTGGAGAGTAAAATCAGAAACTATCTAAAATTGAATATTATTTCCTATGGTTTTAGATAAATAACTTGAACAAACAATTCAGAAATGTTTAGTGAAGAATATATTAACTATGATATAATATACTTATTCTATACATTTTAAATAATATTAATGTTATTTTTAATCTAAATTTTAGGAAACCAAATATCTTTTGCCATCTTTGGAAAAAGAATTATTCTTGGCAGAACACAGTGACCTTGAAGAAGGTGGACTGGATCTGACTGTGTCATTAAAACCAGTTAGTTTCTATATATCAGACAAAAAAGAAATGCTTCAGCAGTGCTTCTGTATCATAGGAGAGAAGAAATTACAGAAGATGCTTCCTGATGTGTTAAAGGTACTTTGGTATATACGTTATCAGACAATATGTAGATTTAGGAAAACCTGTTTTTGTAGCAGTCATTTTACATAATGCAACTTATAATTGGATCTTTTCAACTAGAATAAGGTCGTCAAAAAAAGATTTTGAAAATCATAAACAGCCTTCTGTATTTAAAATTTTGCCAAGAAAAAAAATAGGCCAATTTAATATATACGGCAAGGATTTTATTGACCCTATGGAAATAATTTGATTAAATGCAAGTAATAGTAGTAACTAAATTAGAGGTTTAATGAATTTTTCTGGTGCTTTAGGAAATTTTATGATGATATACTGCTGTGTAACAATATTCGATGATTTGTTAATAGCTTGTATTTTATTAAATTCATAAGAGTTTTCATATATTTATTTCTGAAATAGTATTCAGGGAAATACATGGTATTAGTCTAATTTTACAGTAATAGAAATACAGCTTAGATACATTAAGTCCAAGATTATATATCTATGAAGTATAGCACCAGTACATAAATATTTCAACTGGAAGATTAATAACTCATATAAATACACTGCTCTTAAGAATATTACTGGACACCTGATTTACTCTTTACTTTATCTATTCTCACCATATTGCTATACATTTTCTCATGATAACTGGCAGTTTTTCAGCTTTCATCCCTTGAAAAGATTTATATGAATCTATTTGCAACTTTAAATTTGAAATTTTTTGTGTGATTGCAGTTTTCTTGTTTACATTGGAGCTATATTAAATATGTACATTTTTAAAATGTCATTTCCTTTAGAACTGTTCAATAGAAGAAATTAAAAAACTATGCCAGGAACAATTAGAACTCCTGTCTGAAAAAAAAATCTTGAAGATTCTTGAGGGTAAGAATACATATTTCTGCAACGGTAACTTATTAGTTAATACTGTATTCCATATAAATAAATCCTTTGTTATTCTGTTTCTTACTTGGCTATTAACTTTAATTTCATAATTGGATAATTGTTCAAGAGTATTTTTACTTCTATTTTTACTGATAAGTATAATTTAAATGCCAGAATATTATTTAAAGAATAGATCAGATCATGTACATTTTTTCCAAAATAAGTATATAGGTTAGAGCATAAATTTGTACATAGTAAAAGTAATTATTGAGAAGGCAAAGATTTCCCTTGAAATAATTTTTTTTTCTTTTAAAGATTTATTTTTATTTATTTGTCCCCCCCCACCTTGCTGCTTGTGCTCTCTGTGTCTATTTGCTTTGTGTTTTTCTGTGTCTGCTTGTCTCTCTTTTGTTGCGTCATCTTGCTGCACCAGCTCACCGCACCGCGCAGGCCGGCTTGCCTTTACCAGGAGGCCCCGGGAAACGAACCCAGGGCCTCCCATATGGTAAACGGGAGCCCAACCAATTGAGCCACAGCCACTTCCCTGAAATAATTTTTAATAATAATTTTTTACTCACTGCTTTATTTTCTTCTTAGCTTTAAGTTATCTATCACATACTATTTCTGCTCTAAGAGGACCCAGATGCAGAAATAGAATTCCTTGCAGTTTGCTAGCATTTATATGTCTACTTTGTAATACTCTTATCTCTAGAATTTTGGATTTTCAAGCATGAAATTTTTTTCTAAATGATTTTTTTGAAATTTGCCAAGATTTTTACATTAGCATCACAGGAAGGAACAAAAATAAAATGGAGACTTTCAATTTCTAGAAATAACTTTTTTTAAAAATGTAAAATGGCTTAATGGAATTTTGTAACTCTGACAATAGATATATACATGTGTATACTCTGTATACGTCCACACATTGTTGTGTACATATACATTTATATAATGGATTAAGGGGGCGGCAATGAAAAATATAAGGCATTGAACAAACTCATTATAAGTATAATAAGTACTTATAATAAATACTTATAAACATTTTTATTTTTAAATAATCTTTCAACAACTATAAAGTTCCTTAATCTACATTATTTTCAATGTAATGATTAAACCATTTTGACATTTTCATAAGCAAACATTCATATGGCTTATTTCATGTACTAGGTGATAATGGTATGGACTCTGACATGGAAGAGGAAGCAGATGATGGCTCTAAGATGGGCTCTGATTTAGTGAGTCAGTAAGTTAAAAGCTTTTCATTTTCATTTCAAAATTTCTTCTTTTTCCTTTGGTGATTTCTTATCTCAAGGGTGTGGTATGATTGTTTAACTGTGTTTTAGTTACATAAAATAATTCTGTGTAAGAGGATTGATTTGTTTACTTATAGTGACATAGAGCCTTATAATGATTGGTCCTTTTGGTGTATATTATGGTGGAATTAATTCCTTTTAGGATTAATGTGGTTTTCATAAACTATTGCATATAGATTAAGGACAGCTGAGATGTCATCCTGAAGCAGAATCATATCTCTCACTTGGGATTTGAATATACTATTAGTGACACCCACTATTTATATATTAAATACTTACTGTGTACCAGGCTTACATTAATAGCTTTGAGCACTTTTATCTCATTGAATACTTCTAAATTTCTATTAATGTTAGATGATAATAGCCTCATTTCACTGATGGATAGATTGGTATATATAATTTGATAATTGGGATGATAGAAATTGCCTAAAGTTCTGGGATGCTGACTAATCAAGAAAACCATGCCAATTATTTTTTTTCCTAGATTTTCTGCTCTGCTTGTCAAACACTAATTTTAGCATCTGTTGAGGAATTTTGCCTGAAACAGTTATTTCTTTGGTGATTGCCAAAGACTGACTGGAATTTCTTTTGGCAAAGCTCTCTCCGCAAAGTTCTCTTTGCAAAGCTAGGCATTTTTCCTGAAGAGTAAGAAAGATTTGTGCTATAGGTAGTAGCCCAAATAAGGAGAGATTACCAGGGGCAGTAACATAAATTAAGTAGCACATATTGAACCTGAAATCTTGAGTAGAGTACTTTTTCATTTCTAATAGAATACTACTGGGTAAGTATCACCAAAAAAGGATAATTTAATTCCATGTTCTAACTGTAGAGGGCATCAAGTTGTTCACCTGTACTGCATTACTTTACTGGCTCGTAATCATCAGACTTGTTCATCACATACATCATACTAAGAATGCCATCAGATGATTTATATTTAACCATCAAGTAGAAAATGTACATATCTCTAAAAAGTCTTACTCTTGATTTTTCTTCAAAATATTTAGCTTTAAAACATTTATTAGTTGTATAATCATTTATATAACTGTAGTTCAGCTACTTTAAGCATTTACAAGGTTTGTCACTTTTTGGTGCTTTTAGAGTTTCTTAAATTTTCTAAAGTGATCATTTTGCTATTTGATGCTTCTTACAAGAATCCTGTATTGACTTTTTGCTTGATTACATTTGTTTTCCCTTTGTTCAAATCTATTTTTCCCAGTTTGGGTACTGTCTTAGTTTGCCAAGGGGCTGCCGGTGCAAAGTACCAGAAATCTGTTGCCTTTTTTAAAGGGGATTTACTTAGGGTAAAAGCTTACAGTTCCAAGGCCATGAAGAGTCCAAACAAAGACACCATCAGAGATGCTTTCTCACCAGAATCAGCTACTGTTGATCCTGGCATGTTGCTGTGTGGTGAAGCAAGATGGCCACTAATCTCTGCCCAAGTTTCAGCCTCTCCTTCCGGACTCACCCTTTCCTCTTGAGTGCTGCCTGTGCTCAGCTTCTTGGGGCTTTGTGCTTCAGTGATCCTGTAGTCCTCTGTCTCCTAGGGCTTGTTTCTTTCTGGCCGTCCTATATCGTCTCTTGTTCCACGCTCTTCCTAATTTCAGCTGTAAGGTATCAGGCAAATGGCTCATCTGTCACTGAGGCCTCAGCTGTTTGAGCCATGGCAGGATCAAAAATGGCAGCACTCTTGCTTCCTGTGTCTGTCTGAGTGTCCGTTTGTGTCTGACCCAGCAAGGGGGCAGGGACTCAACCTGAGTCCCATCTCACTGACACAGTCCAATAAAAAGCCCTACAGCAACCTTAACAGGGTAATCTAATCAAAGGCCCCTCGCTGAAGTTAATGCAACCAAAGAGTATCACATCCAGAGGAATAGACTAATTTACAAACATAGTATTTCTCTTTTGGGGATTTATAAAGTAATCACAAACTGCCACGGGCCCATCATCAAAGTTCTTTATCTTTAACACATGAACAGTACAGCTACCTTTTCTTCAATTAAAAGCCATTAAATTATGAATAACCAATTAGAATAGAAATTTAATTCTTTTTAAAAATTACAACAAAATATTGTGTTTGACTTCTGAATAGTCGCTTAAAAATGGTGACTGGATTCAAAGTGATTTCAGTGAAGAACCCATTTTTACAATGTGATTATAAAACTGGTCATATTAAGTTTTCATGCAGCAAGTGAGCAAGTTGAATAATAAAAAAATTAACAGATTGTCACAGTAACTACTTGTGGAGTTTATAAGTCCTAGATCTTTGGGATTCATTTCAATTACTTTTCAGAGTCAGACTCAAATAAGTCCTCCCTGCACATGGTCCTTTAGTCCCTTCTATTCAAACCTATATGTGATGCTTGAGTTTTTAGGTGTACCTCCAGAGACTGGAGCCTCTGGCCTACCTATGTGCCACCTGTGCCTGCAATCTCGGTGCAGCTGCAACCCCTACCCTATAGCTCAATGGACTCATCCAAGTCACCTGGCGAGGAGACGACTATGGGCAACGGCCATACCAGGGAATGGAGGGGGCCTGCAGCTGCAGCAGGCAGGATAATCCCATCCACCGTATCCATGGAATATAAACCTTCTCTCACTTGGAGGTGGAGTGGACATCACCATAGACTTATTTTTTGAAAAATCACATCTGTAAACTAAAAGCAGTCAGATAAAATACCAGTAGCCAACACTTGCTGAGTATTGTGTGCCAGACACTTTTGAAAGCACTTTTTATGCATTTATTCTCATTAATTTCATACAGCAGTCTGTGAAGGAGGTTGTTCTAGTTTGTTTGGCTGTTGAAATGTAGATACCATAAAATAGATTGGCTTTTAACAGTGAATTTACTAATTTACATGCGTACAGTTTCAAGGCCGAGCAAATGTCCAAATCAAGGAAGGCATCATCAGGGTGATGCTTTCTCCCCAAAGACTGGCAGCCAGTGATTCTGGACTCCTCTGTCACTTGGCAAGACACACGGTGGTCACTGCTGATCTCTTCCTTCTCTTCTGGGTTTCATCGCTTTCAGCTTCTTGCTTCTGTGGCAAGAGACAGAGGGAGAAACTCTGTCTCCATATTTATCCCATTTATAGAGGACTCCAGGAAGAGGATTAAGACCCACCCGGGGCCACGCCTTAACTGAAGTAACCTATCAAAAGATCCTATTTACAATAGGTTTATGCCCATAGGAATGGATAAACTTTAAAAATGTGATTTTCTGGGGTACATATAGCTTCAAACCATTACAGAGGTGTTATCATCATCACCACTTTATAGATGGAAAAATAAGTCCCAGAGAAAAATGAGTGCCTAAGGTCATAGAAATGATTTGAAAATTGGAGGCATTATTTGTTATGGAGAGACTATCATACAAATGGACCTGGCTTTGAAACCTGTTTTTTAAATTGCTTAACCTTCCCTAACATCACTTTATTCATCTGTAAAATGGAGATAATTCCTGTTTCATAGGATTGTTGGAATTAACTAGTGACTAGTTTGCTATTACTAATAATATTAATTATGAATTGGGGAGATAGACTACAATGGAAGCAATGAAGATGGGAAAAGATGATCATGTGGAACAATGTTGACTTTAACCTGTGTTCCTGACCTTTTCTCCCCTCCCCCACAATCACTGCCCTTTTTGGATCAATAGAATAACCTAAATGAACAAACTGGTAGAGCCAAAGAAAGGAGTGGGAGGTTTTGAGTTATCTTCAAATATCCAAGGAAAAATGCAGATAGGGAGCTTCATTTTCTCTGGTATTGAGTAAAATCTGAAGCCCTGGGTGTTAAAGGTAGTGGCTCGCCTTTCCTCAAAGCCTTATGAGACTGCCTAAGAGGGCCCAACTGGCAGAATCCTTTGACTTGAATGCGTGACATCTTTCTACTTGCTTTGTGCTCAGAGGGACAATTCAGTCCTGCTAATCCATACAGAGGGGAACAGAACTGGTGGACAGTCTTATAGAAACCTTCCTATGCTTTCACAGAGGGTTAAATTTATTAACATGTTTGGTTCTGACAATTCCCATGTCTGCTGTTACCTGCTGGTTTTTCACTCTCCAACAGATGCCAATAGCTTGACCTGTCTGGATGATGAAGGAACATTTAGCCATGGGTAGACAAAAAACAATTAAAGAAATTCAATAACTTGAGAGAGGAAGAATAAACTGAATAACCAGAATAGGCAGCTTATGTTGAGCACAGAATTACTTAAAGTAATAAAGACTCTCAAGAAAATGCAATTAGAGAACAAATAAAATTTTCAGGAACTAAAAAAATATTCTAAGTTTCCAAATTCAGTAAACTGATAAAGAGTTTAGTTCTGATTGAGAACTGAATCATTGTCCTGAAAAATCAAGTTAAATGAATAAATGCAGAGCAAATAATAATAATTATGTGTAATTATTATCAAATAATATTGTGGGAAGACTTCGTTGCACACACATCTTTAAAAAAAGATGATAGTGTACATTTCTCTAAGTCAGAGGAAGGGGGTCAGGGAAAATGGAAAGTTTGAATGTTGCTCCCATTTCCCTCCACTCCCAGCTTAAATGTATCTTTTCCCCTAAGTCAGATGCTGTTGGTATTTATGTGCAAATAAAATTTAAGCTTTTTGAGAATCATGGCATAGATAACAAGACAGGGTGTTTGTGTTGTGGCTGGAGAGATACCTGCTGACCAGCATCAGAGAGCCCTAGGGGGATAATCATGAACAGGTGGATCTTGAGGAAAACCTAGCCTCGAAAGATCTGTGAGCTACCCTGGGAGACAGAAAGAGGATCAGAGGGTAGAAAGTGGGAGGTCAACATAGAGCCTATGTGAATATGCTTAGTCTTTTCCACCTCTAAGAGTTGAACCCTGAACTGAATGGGCCAGGAGTTCTCTGTCTCTGAAGCTGAGAGGATCTGAAAAAAATGGGGGAGCAGATGTCTCAAAATGAAACTAGTAGTCTCCTTCTGCACTGTGGACCCTTTCTGCCACTAAACATGCTCCCCAGTGAATGGACCATAAGTACTATACATTCATTCATTCATAAATGCATATATACGTTCCTACATATATACATATGTAATATGTCTAAAAGACCCTGATATCTACAGAGGAGATTACTTGAAACAAACAAAGCACATACCCAAGGTAACTCAAGCTGCTGGAGAAGAAAGATGAACACATAAAGAGAAAAATGAGCTCTTGTGAAGTGCCACATAAAAAAGAAATTATTAGGCTAATAATTTTACTAAATATGAGAAGAAATCTAAAAAACAGACAATCAGACTAGGATAAAAACAAGTCTCGTTTTTTTTCCATGTCTATGAATCATTTGAAAATATGGGTCATGTGCTTGGCCATAAAGAAAACTAAGAAAATTATATAAATTTCCATTTATAATTATATAAATTATTTATTTACAGTAAAGTTGGAAATAAATAATAAAATGACCAAAAAACACGAATTAAATGCAACGTGATATATATAACTCTGAATTCATCTTTAGATCAAAAAGGAAATTTAAACACGTTGCAGTGAGAAAAACTGCCTCAAACTGAAATGTCTGAGACACAAAAAGGATGTAGGAAGAAAATTTATAACCTTAAATGCCTTCATTGTTAAAGAAGACAGACCAAAAATAAGGCTCTGTGTCAATTATGTTACAATCAGGAGAACAAACCACATGAAATATAACAGAGAATTTAATATAGGGAATTGGTCATACAGGTACTGGAAGAATGAAAAGCAAAAAGAAAACACTGAGATAACAGAATAGCTGCAGGAAGTAACTACCACCCCTAGGGCTGAGGGAGTAAAAGGAAAGAGTGAAAGTCATTAAAATCTTTAAGTTTAGAGAAGGCATCCCATAGAACTGGGGTTCAGACCCCTGAGGAGGGAATTCTACCTATGGCTGCTGTTATCTCAAGAGCTCTGAGGTGAGGCCTTGTACTAAGGGACCCAGATCTCTGAGGAGGTGGTACTGCCTGGCTGATGCTCGTACCTTTTAAAGGGGTGGTGATGAGTCTGGATCTGAGTACCCAAAAGAAGCTGGAGACTGGAACTAACTGGTGCTACTAGGCTAAAGGGCTATAGCTAGGGCAATGCAGACAAGAATAGCGAGCAAACAGGAAAGAGTCCTCCTTTTCTCTTCCTTTGCAGTCTTCTTCTAGTACATTCGATTTGAAGAATTTAACTGGAAGCTAGCTGAAAAAGGAATAATATATGCAGACTTCCAGCCTCAGTATCACAAAGCCAAATATAAAGGGAAGATTTAGATAGGAGAAAAGCTTTATGACTAGCTCAGGAACTTAGTTCATATCTTAAGAAGTTAGAAGAATAACAACAAAATAAACCAAAAGAAAGTTGGGAAAATGGAAAAACAATGTTAGAAGATGAAATTGAATGAACTTGAAAACAAAAATTAAAAAAAATTTTTTTAAAGGATAAATAAATCCATATGCTTGTTATTTTTTTAAAGTTCAGTAACATAGATGAACTCCTTTTGGGTCTGATTAAGGGAAATAAGTGGAGAACACTTATAATTAAGATTCAGAAGGAAAAAGGAGATATAGCCATAGATATGTTTTAGCCTAAAAGAATGATAGGAATCTATATCCTTGTTGTTTTAACAGACTTGAAGATAAGACATAGGAGGTTTTCTAACATACAAATTAACCAAATTGACACCAAAAAAGTAGGGAAATTGAAAAGATTAATATAGGAGAAATAAGAAAGGTGATTAAAGTTTTATTGTTGAAAAAAGCACCAAGACAACATGGATTCATGACTGAATTATTACTTACAAGAGTTAATACATGCAATGTCTTACAACTAATAAAATATTCAATAAATGCCGGCTGTTGTTATTTACAAACATATGGCACCTGTGTTATTTAAATTAGTCCAGACTCTAGGAAAAGATAAAAAGTTCTTCGGTTTACTTTATGATTTCAGTGTAACTTTTAATACCATAAGTCTCAAAAATAGTGCAAATAAGTGCGTGGGGGCATTATAGGCCATCTCATTTATGGGATAGAGTTAAAGCGGTACTCAGGAAAATTTTAGCCATAAATACATGTTACTAAAGAATTCAAACACGTGAACTTAGTATCCAGTTCAATAAATAGAAAAATAAAGACCGAAATAAACCTTAAAAAACAAAAAGGATACAACTAATATTATGCGTAACTGTGAAAGTCTGAATGCTTTCTTCCTAAGATCAGGAACAAAGCAAGAATATCTGCTACTCCCATTCCTATTCAGCATTGCACTAGAAGTCCTATTAGAAAGGAAAAAAATTAAGCAGATGACATGACTGTCTGTGTAGAATATCACAGGGAATCTATAAAAAATCTAGAGCTAATAAGTTTAGCAGGATTGCAGTATACAAGGTCATTACTCAAAAATCAATCCTATTTCCATATACTAGCAATGTAAAATTGGAAACAAATGAAAAACAATATTACAATAGCTCCAAAAATGTAATACTTAGGTATAAATCTTTTTTAAAAGTATATTTGTTTGCTGAAAACTGTAAAACTCTAATGAAAGAAATCAAAGACCTAAATAAATGGAGAGACATACTATGTCCTTGGATTGAAAAACTCAAAATGGTAAAGATTTATTTTCTACCCAAATTAATCTATAGCTGTAATACAGTTCCAATCAGAATCCCAAATCCCAGCAAGAATTTTTTTTGTAGAGACAAGCTGATTCTAAAATTTATGAGGAAAGGCAAAGTGACTAAAATTGCTAAATCAATTTTGAAAAAGAATTATACTGTCCAATATTTAGACTTACTATAAAGCCATTTTAATCAAGACAGTGTGGTTTTGCTGAGGGAATAGACACAGAATAATGGAACAGAAAAGAGAATCAGGAAATAGACACACACAAATATAGCCATTCTCTTTTTTACAAGGTGGAAAAAAGTTAAATGCAGAAAGTTAGTCTTTTCAGTAAATGGCATTGGAAAAATTGGACACTCAGATGCAAGGAAATGAACTTTTTCTAAACTTCACACCATACACAAATACAAACTCAAAATGGATCATAGATCTAAATGTAAATTTTTAAAACTCTAACACTTGTAGAAGAAAACATAAGAGAAAATCTTCATGACCTGGGGTTTATTCTTAGACATGACATTAAAAACATGATGTATAAAAGAAAAAAGTAATAAATTAGGTTTCATCAAAATTCAGAACTTCTGCTGTGTATAGGAGGACACTTGTTAAGAAAATGGAAAGACAAACTACAAATTGAGAAAATATTTGTAAATCACATATCTGACCAAGAATTTGTATGCAGAATATATAAAGAACTCTCAAAACTTAACAGTAAGGAAACAATCCAAAGGAAACAGTAAGCAAAAGATTTGAACAGATACTTCACTGAATAGTATATACTGGTGATATAAAGATGTTCAACAACTTTAGCCATTAATGCAGTGTAAATTAAAACATGATGCCATACCACTACACACCTATGAGAATGGCTAAAATAAAATATGCTGACAGTACTATGTGCTGACAAAGATGTGAAACAATTGGAACTATCATACATTGCTGGTGTGAATGCAAAATAGTTCAGCTACTCTGGAAAAGTATGAGTCTTATATAAAGTTAAAAATACACTTAACATATTGACCCAGTGATACCAATGCTATTTATTTACCCTCGAGAAATAGAAATTTATGCAAGAACCTATACTTGAATTATTGTAGCACCTTTAATTATAATTGCCCAAAAGTGGAAAAAAAATAAATGTCTGTCAACAGGTGAATAAATAAACACATTGTAGTATATCCATAGAGTAGAATACTATACAGTAACAAAATGAATCGCAACAACTTGGATGAATCTTAAAATTTGAAGTCTTGAAAGATCATACATTTTATGATTCCATTTATATGATGTGATTAGGGTGGGGGAGCATGTGACTATATAGGAATAGCATGAGGGAGATATTTTGGATAATGGAACTCTGTCCTGTATCCTTATTTTGGTGGTAATAACACATATCTTTAAGTGCGTTAAAATTCCTAGAATTATATATGTATTTTTTAAAGATTTATTTTCTTTATTCCCCCCCTTGCCGCTTATGCTTGCTGTCTGCTCTCTGTCCACTTGCTGTGCATTTTTCTGTGTCTGCTTGTCTCCCTTTGTTGCATCATCTTGCTGTGCTAGCTCTCCGTGGGTGTGGGCCATCAGCTCTCCTCAGGCGTGGGCCAGCTTGCCTTCACCTGGAGGCCCCAGGAATTGAGCCCGGGGCCTCCCATATGGTAAATGGGAGCCCAGTCGCTTGAGCCACATCCGTTTCCCCTAGAATTATATTTTGGTTAAAAAACAAACAAACATCAAAAGCAAAATATTAATAGAGATAAAAGCAGAATTTAATAAATTAGAAGACAGAAAATATTGGACTAATAAGTTTAAGAGCTATGTTTTGTAAAAAGTAGATAAAAGATTAATTCAATTTAAAAAGTGATGGGGAGAAAGACGTGATTTCTCACAATTAAATATAGCCTCATTTTATAGAAACTTTGGGTATTTAATTATTAGTGTCTACTATGTTGGGCATTGTGCTATGCTTAAGGGATATCAGTGCAAGGAATATGAATTGCCCTCATCCTCAAAAGCTGGGTGTTTAACAAGAGTGCTTATTAAATCATATCCTATTCAATATTTAAGTTCTTAGCCATGATAATAAAATGAACTCACATGAACTCATAATCCAATTTAAGAACTAAAAGATTACTGGTATAGTTTATCTGCCTGTTCTGCTCCTTTGTCACCCTTTAAGACACCAATATTGTAGGAGATATATAAGTCAACATTAAAATGCACGGTGCACCTTACCCCCTCTAAGTAATTGGAAATAACTGAAGTAAGATGTCCCTCTGAAAAGTAAGCACATATGTGGTAGAATAATGACCACCGATCCCCCAAAGCAAAAAATGTTCACCACTTAATCCCTAGAATCTGTAAATATGTTAATTTACATAGCAAAAATGGGCATTACTGATATGATTAAGTTAAGGATTTTGAAATGGGAAAATTATCCTGGATTATCTGGGTGGAACCAGTATATTCACAAGGGTTCTTATAAGAGGGAGGCAAGAAGATTAAAGGCAGAAGAAGGAGATGGTGTGATATGCTTTGAAGATGGAGAAAGAAGCCATGGGCAAAGGAATGCAGGCAGCCTCTTGAAGGTAGAAAAAAAACCATGAAAATGAATTCTTCCCTGGAGCCTCTAGATGTTCCACAACCTACACCTTGACCTCATAAAACTCATTTCAGATTTCTGACTTCCAGAACTGTAAGAGAATAAATTTATTTTGTCCTAAGCCACTAAATTTGTGTTAATTGGTTGCAGTGGCAATAGGAAATTAATACAACGTACTTGATTTAAGCCTCCACATAAGCTGAAGTTACAGATTGGTTTTCTAGGGCCGTAGAGGTGTTTTGTTTGACTTAAACAATGTTTTAAATTTTTAAAAATGGTTTCCAACATTTAAAAACCCAGTGATATCATACCAAAATCCCAATTTTTGATTTGTTTGGAAAATAAGATCAAGTAACTTTTTCTGGGAAGGTAAAAATGTAGTTGGAGCTGAGTTCAGCTACTCTCTATGGTATGTGTATTTCAGTGTGCTACAGAACACTTGCCTGAATGTTTAATTTGCAGAATGTCGATAAAAGGAGGCTTTAATTGAAGGGAAAATGCATAAAGACCAAAGGTTGGCCCTGGAAACAATTAAATCTATTTATCAGCTTCTTTTCAGATGAGACATATATCTTTGCCTTTTTATCCCAATTTTAGTGAACAAAAATAGTTTCATATTATTTATATCTGCAGATAAAGGGATCTATGTTATTAAAAATCCATGATAATATTTGGCATTTTCTTTCAATGGGAAATCTATGATCCTTATGGTTTTTATCAAAAAGGGCATAACGTTAATAGAATTGTCTCAAACTGTGAAGTGACAGCATTATGAAGTATATATATGCATGTGTGTGTGTTTATGTGTATGGTATGTACTCCACCCTATATATATTAGTTTTCTTTTAATCCCTTAAAGATTTTAATATTAAGAAGTATGCACAAATGTTTATGCACAAGTAAAAAGCTTTCTAAAATTACCTTTAATGGTTTATATTATCTCCTCACATTGTTAACTTTATATGTTCAAATTCTATTTCTCTCCTAAGGTCAACTTTCAAATGCACCTTTTTCCTCCCAAACTTGTCTGATCTCTACTGCTTTTTAAGAGATTATTTGCTTACTCTTTTTTTACTTTACAAAGAGTTCATTTTACTACCAAACAACAACAACAAAAGCAGTGGTTTTAAGAAATTAATTGACTTTGGGCTACTTTGAAACTTGAAATTAATGAGTGTTAACATCATAATAGGGAAGCGGGTGTGGCTCAGTGGATAAGAGCCCCTGTTTACCATATGGGAGGCCCGGGTTCGCATCCCGAGGCCTCCTTGTGAGGGCACACCGGCCTGAGCAGTGCGGTGGGCTGATGCAGCAACCTCATGGCAGGAAGCGGTGTGGCGCAATGGATAGAGCACCCGTTTACCATATGAGAGGCCCTGGGTTCGCTTCCCGGGGCCTCCTTGTGAGGGCAGGCCGGCTTGCGCGGCGCCGTGGGCTGATGCGGCAAGACCTCACAGCAAAGGGGAGATAAGCAGACACAGAGAAGACACGCAGCGAATGGACACAGCAGCACAAGCAGCAAGGGGGGCGGGGATAAATAAAAATAAATAAATCTTTAAAAAAAAAAAAATCATAATAATTTTAATAAGAATGAGATTTAGGAACTATGAAATTATAATAGCCATCGTCACCTAAGGTGAGCAAATGAGCAAATTTATATTGTATTGCAGATAGTCTAAAATTGATAGTATACATAATGTTACAATGTTTTAAAACTTAGGAATTGTGACAAGATTTGCAAATGTTACAGACTGTGACAAATTGCTTAACAAGAACAACACTTTTAAAAAGTAAAATGGAGGCCTGGAATTAGAGTGCTTTCTCCAATTGTATATGATATGCTGGATATGAAGCTTTGTTACAACTAAAATAGCATTAAAAATGTGAACTAAAATGGCATTAAAAAATGGCCTGTAATGTTAGATGATCATGCTATAAAGAATGTGTTTATAATGAAATTTGAGTAAAGAGTAAAATTAAAAACACTTGAGGGAAATCTTAGCAAGATTTTAGAATTGTGCTCTCTAATAATGCTTTTTTATGCATTCTAAATTAATGTGCTCTTAGAGAGTGATATTGAGTGAGATGTCAGTGAAATGAACCTGTATTTCCCTACAGATCATAAGCAATGTTGAGATAATATCACAGTTCTAGAATATAAAGGAATTCAAAACTCTAGGTTTTCAAAATAAGCCATACTACAAAGGACATTCTATATGAGTGTGTTCTGGAACTTTGTTCCTGCCTGCTTTCTTAGTAGAGGATGGGCATATTTTAAAGGATTATCATCGAATTCTAATTTTTAATGGTTAACTAAACTAGATATTCTAAATAAGCCTTAGAGATTTAAAGAATACATATAATTGGACTATTTTGTTTCCACTAGAATATTTAAATATCTAATGAAACTTACAGAGAATTGAATTATAAAGTGACTATTTGGTAAGAATTATTTTTAAAATCTCCATTTAAGTCACCTCTTTCATAAATCTGAAATGTGAGTGATTTTGATTAAAATTGAGTACATGGGTATTGAAATTTAACATGATTGAAGAGCAAGTTGACATCATCTAGTTAATTACAGTGTACTTACTGGTTACTAGTTACAATATACTAGATTTTAGTACATTGTAATAGTTGTTTCTTAAATAGTCTACAAGTTATTCCACCCTTCAAAACAAGAGTAACTTCCTCTCCTGTATACTACAGGTTTATACAGGTTAGGCACTTGAGAGAAGTGCCTTATTTACAGGTTAGGCACTTGAGAGAAGATGAATGAAAGAATAGCATAGTACTTAAGTAGAATTTAATGATGATGGAGCTTTGAGTAGCATGTTGATTTTTGGAATTACTGGGCTATTCCTCTAGCTTGAATCAATTGTAGTCTTATTGATGGCAACAAGTAGAGTTCTCATGTGTGAACTCTTCCATTGCAGGTCCCTAGAAGTAATATTTGGTAGAACTCTGTTGCTGGCATGGAGTTCTTTTTCTTAGTTTAGTAAAATTGCATATAAAGAGTATTCCATCCTATTACATAACCTAATTGAAAGTCAGAGATTAGCAGCCACATTTACTGAATGCTTTCCTTTTGAGCTATGATGGATGACACAGCAGACATACCATCTTTTTTTTTTTTTTTTTTAAATAAGGGAGAAACATCCATGTATTTTTTTATTATTTACAGTTGTCTACTGGGTTCAGCTTAGCTGTCATTAGAATTCTTAGATACTAGGAATTTGATTTGCTTCAATTCAAGTAATTTATATTCTTTGATTGTGTGTAGATAATTTTCAAAGGGGCTATTGGTATTCAACCAAACCCTAAACTCAGTAAGTGTCAATAAAACTAAAATTCTTTGGAATTAAGGAGTCCTCCACACACTGCTATTATTAAACTTGAAAGGAATACAGTATTTGAAGCGATTTACAGTGGATTTATGGGCAGCATAAATCTACAGGACAAAATTAAACCATTTTTATCAATGAGTATAAGAATAGGCCTTAGGTAGACCTGAGACCTGGTATTGTTGAAGATGATATACTTGGGAAATTGATTTCTGATTCATCCAACTCACATGACCATCTGGAATTTATGGGGTTGATTTATACCAGTTAACTTTTTTTATTTTAGAAAATCTCAACTTACTTAAAAGAGAGTAATACAATTCATACTTTTAACTCCTCTCCCCAACTTCTCCCACCCTGATTATTTTGAAGCATATCACCCAGGTACTTTTAAATGGTAAGCAGACAGGCATCTGCCCAGAATCTCTAGAACATTCCTAAGAATGAAAGGGAGTGAACCTTTTTTTTTTTAAGATTTATTTATTTATTTATTTATCCCCCCCTTGCTGCTTGT